>JAACNH010004492.1:0-23916 GCA_019447015.1 Hymenochirus boettgeri | reverse complement strand
AGTATTCTAAATCTATTAATAGCCAGACTCATGAGGGGGTCTGGGTGAAAAGAAATATCATCGTGACCTGTAAGAAATTAACTTGTTGCACAAGATGATTAAAAAGGTAATCTAGTACGGGGTAGCAGACTGATTTTTTAACACAATTGTAGAAGGCAAACAATTGCCGCATGGTTTTAAGCTCTAGGCGGCTTTTGGTGATACAAACAAATTCAATTCCCCTTCCATAAGCTGTGTTGTGTGCGAGTCCCTAGAAAGATGTGTACTTTGTCAGAGGATATCTTTAAGGGACTTTCGGTAGTAGAGGGTTATCAGTGTTTAATTCCATTCCCTAGGTACAGCAGTTGATGACTGGCAGTGTAGGGATAAATTACTTCTTTTAATTACACTTTAATTTTATCTGAGCCTTCTCATTTTATCTGGATTCTTTCTAGACTCCTTTAAGATATTCTTCTTGTTAGAGAAGGAATTGCTCCTTGTTTTTATCTTTGAATGAAGACGCTAATCATCCTTTTTTCTTTTTTTTCGAAACCAGAAAGACCGAGAACTGGGGATTGGCTATAGATGATGGATGGGCATTTGTATGTTGGGGGATCAAAGGCAAAAATAGAAAGTCATTTTCATAAATAAAAGTGGTTGCCTGCCTTTGTTGCCTAGTTGGAAACATCTCTCGTGCAATTAAATAAAGATGCTTTGAATATGCGTTTAGTAACTGTAGCTGCATTGCTTTTCTGGAAAGGAACGTTAGACAATCAAGGAGAAGAAAATTGTGCTGAAAGTGGAGAGAACATTTTCATGGGGATGGAATTGTTTGGCAAGCTCCCTGATCAGTTAAATGGCAAGGAAGTTATGATTTTTATTAATATTTGTACTAGCAGAAGGAATCAATGGGATGCATAATTATAATGTGTGATGTTGTATGGATGTCTGTCTTCTCTACTTTTGAGCTATGTATGCACTGATTGCTATATATATATACAATCAGTATCACGTATTTATATGGAAATATCACACACTAGATGTAGACATAGGATAGCAATGGTGCCCAGAAAATAATTTTATGTTGCATCTTTACAAAAGTGTTCAGGTAAAAGAAACAACATAAAAGATGCAGTAAAGTTCACATTTACTGTTCATCCAGGATTGAAAAAGTTTATAATTAGAATTTTGGTGACGGAAAAATCTGCAGAGACACATTTGTCAACGATCTTGACAGTTAATTCATGTACATAGTACCTACTGTTTCGTGTCTCTTACGTCCCAGGGAGTGGAACGTTCTGTGCAACAGGACATAGAATTAAAGTTAAAGGGCATGCCCACCCCTTATTAAAAACAGTTGGATATCGGTAGGGCGCATGTCCCCAGGCCCAACCGCATTAATATAATTGTTAGAAAGTCCCCGATCCTTACTTTACCTTCCCTCTTCCTCTGCTGCAGTGTCGGGCCCTCTGTTTGCATGGAATTGGAAAGCAGGGGCGGGACCGCGCAGCCGATCCGTGATTGGGTGAGAGGCAGCCAATCACGGTCGCGGCTTGCCGGGAGTTCTGAACAGCGGAGGAGAAGGGAAGGGTAAGTAAAGATTGGGGGGGACTGTCTAAACAATATATTAATGCGGTTGGGCCTGGGGAGCATGCCCTAGCATACCCAAAGGGGTTAATGTTAGGGGGGAGAAAGAGAAAAAAGGGGAGGGAGAGGGGGAGGGGGGAGGCTGCAACTGGCATGCCTCAAAACCTGAGAGGTTGGCAGACTCAGGCACAGCAGGAGTCACACACGCTCCTACACAGCAGTCCTGGACTTTGGAGGGCAAGCAGGGGAACTGTTTTGAGCCGGAAATGTAAGGTAATGCTTGTTTTAACTACTTGATGTGGACAAGTAAAGGTTAGTTTAATTTAGTTTTGGGGGTGACATGCCCTTAACAGGCAACGGTGTTTTTTTTTTTTGGTCTATACAACTGGCATCAATACAATGCCATTGAAAGGGCTCTTTGATACCTGTTCAGAAATCCTAGGATGTTGCCTAGCATGCTGAGAATAAGAAAGTTACAGAATGCAAAAGTTCTGTACTCTGTGCAGATGTCCAAGAAAAATAGATCTTTTAAAAAGCTAGTCACAGGCTGCAATTCATATTGTGACATATGCTTATGGACCCACTTAGGAGAGACATCATTTTAATTCAGGCTTATGGATAGCTTTTAAAACATTGATAAATAAAGAATGTTGTGGGTGGCTCTTTTTTAAAGAAGCTTGGTGATGTGGCAGTATAAGTGGTGTCTGGTATTATATCATAGCTATAGTGTAAGCATGAGCATACTGCCTGCAGGTGATCAAGGTTTTCATATAAATATGTGTTGCTCTAATGTTCCCTTTTAAAGTTTATATTAAAAAGACATATTCAGACTAAACTTTTTTTATCTGACTTGTTGCCCAAAATCTGATTATTAAAACTAAAATAAGTGAAACACCAAAAAAACCTTCTCCTTTCCTGCCTTACCCTAGTTAGGGAGATACAATGTAGCTGATTGGAAAGATGCTCTCTTCAAGGGAGGAAAGACACACTGAGCAATGCTCAGACTGTTAAAAAAGGGGTAGACACCTGGGGGCTAGTAATTCAGGAAAAAGCATATTTAAGCCTAACTAAAAAAGTTTCCTTTTAAAAGGAACAATTATTTATTCCCCTTTTCCCCTCTAGATTGCAAAAGTTACTCATTGTATTGGGACTGAGAAGTGGCCCCGGTAAAATGATGGCTTGTAGTTGAAAGTATGTATTTCCACACAGCTATATTTTATTAGAAAAAAACTTAACAAACCTTGTAATTTGTCATTGTAATACCAGTTCATTGGATGATGTCAGGAAAAATATCTTAGGCCGAGACCACAGTAAGCACAGCAGGGGGGCTATGTACACATATGTGCGCGTTGGTTTGCCCACTTGAGCTGCAATCCCTGTCATTTTCGCAATAAAAATGGTGACTGTTATGTATTGACACTTAATAATGTTTAGACATTTTAAGGCATGTTCATCCCTCTTAAAAGAAAATAAAAATAATATAATATATATTGGATTTAGTAAATGGTAGACTTTTTCTTGTTTGTTATATGGGCAGCTGGCACACAGATTATACAGGGGAAGGGGAAAGGGCCAAAAAAAAAAGGTCTGCTTTATTTGTAAAGCCAAACGACGGTGAAGCTTTGTGCAACAGACGATTATAAAAAAAAAACTACCAAAACCAAAAAATAAAATAGAAACAAAATCCTAGCCATCTGAGCTTAACTAAAACATGGAGCAGTTTATACCTTAACCAATCTCTAATACAATCACTGGGGACAAAACAAAGCAAATATTTTCTAGCTACTCCACAGGGTTCACAGTTCAGCTTCAGCTTCCTTTTTTACTAGGTTCATTGGAATTGTAAAAAACAAGGAATGCTGCAGGTTTCTGGTATTGATACATAAAGTTGGAGATGCATCCAGGGATATTTCAGATTGCCACTTTATTTTTTTATAAACATGCGGTTTACCGATATAACCGAGTATAAGTCGCATCAGTTAGTAGGTGGGTACTATAGAGTCGGTACCTATTTTACCTGAGAAAACTTGTAAAAAACTGATGTGACTCGAGTATAAGCAGGGAAAGAATAGAGAAATTATACCATACGGCCTCTGCTTCTGTGTTGTTTTTAGGCTTTATTGCCATTTAAAGGACAGCTGAATTCCCATACCATGAATCCACATTACCAGTAATAGCCAAATCCAGTTACATAACCTCCAATTCTTTGGACTCACATGTTTGGCAAATACAACTCCCAGCATGATTTGTTGTTGCGAGTTTCAGTTTCTAAAACATGTTGGAGTGGCAAGGTTCAATAAACTTGAATTAAGCTACCATCATCTACAATTCTCCTGAACCCCATTAGTAAAGGGCCCTCGACCCCCCTATAGTAAAGGAAACTCTGACCCCCAGATAGTTAAAGGGAACTCTGACCCATATAGTAAAGGATCTTCTGACCCCCAATAGTTTAAAAAATGATCACCTGAGAGTTGTACTTTCAAGCTGTCCTTTGCCACTGTATAGCAGTGTTTTTTGCCCCAAACTGAGGAGACCCTTCAGATTTAACGATTCCAGTGACCAGTGTGAGTGAGTTCCAGCAGCCAGAATACAGGAAGCAGAAGGTAAAGGCAGCAGATCAGCTCCATGTAACTTTCTATGAGGTTACTGGTTACTATCTGTAATTGCAGAATTGCATTAAAATAGGACTTTGACTCGAGTATAAGTCGAGGTTTAGGTTTTCAGGCAATTTACAAGCCTGAAAAATTTGATTCATACTCGGTAGAGTAATATAACGGTATCCCACATTAGTGGTGATACGCACGATTTAAACGACAGCGTTGACATTCTGCCGTTGGACTAATTGTTATGATGCTCTCGGCTTCCTCTTCAAGCTTCCTAGTTTTTTCTCTCTTTTTAAAATTTTATGGTTACTAGATAGCTGGTGCTTGTAAATGCACAAGTGGGGTTTTTGTCATTTTCTAGCATACCCTACCTCCCTTACCCTGAACCTCTTTCTCTCCTGTATCCTCCGTTTTGTTAGTCCACCACAAATCCCTTTGTTAAACAAAATACTTGTCCAGTTGACAGAGTGCATGTCATCACTTGTGCACGTGTCTTGACATAGTGCACGGCCACAAGCGGATCGTGCGACGCATATGGTACAGTGATATCGCGCGCACCCGACTCTGCAACTGGATACAGTATTTGTTTGGCAAAGAGGATTTGCCAATTTCGGGGGCAAAAATCCCATTGATAATGACGTTTTTGTTTAAACATTCCCATTGATAAAGCACGTTTTTTGGTTTTTATTTTTTAAAAAACATCCCATTGATACAAGCACGGTTTTGGGTTTTTTTACATCCATTGATAAAGCACGTTTTGTTTGTTTTGTTTAAAACATCACCATTGATAAAGCACGTTTTTTTTTCTTTAAACCATCCATGATAAAGCAACTTTTTTTGTTTTGTTTAAACATCCATTGATAAGCACGTTTTTTGTTTTTTATTTTTATAAACATCCATTATGAAATTAAAGCACGTTTTTTTTTTTTCTTATTTTTTTTTTAACATCCCATTGATAAGCACGTTTTTTGTTTTTTTTAAACAATCCCATGAATAAAGCACGTTTTTTGTTTTTTTATTTTTAAAAACATCCCATTGATAAAGCACGTTTTTTGTTTTTTAGTAAACATCCCGATTGATTAATGAAAGACACGTTTTTTGTTTTTTATTTACTAAAAACCATCCATGGATAAAGCACATTTTTTTGTTTTTTTTTAAACATCCAATTATAAAGCACGTTTATTGTATTTACATACTGGAAAATAGTTACAAAATACTTTATATGCAGTGATAGGAAAAAGGTTTATTTAACTTTTTACTTTAAGAAATAATGAGTTTGTAAAAAACAATATTGTATGTGTAATAGGACGGGGTCAGTAAAGCATTTACAAAAGTGTTCTATAATGTGAGAAAGGAAAGCAGGAATAAAATAATGATTTCTATTCCAGCCTCAGGGGCATTGAAAATGGTTTTTGTTGTCTACTTTGATTCCATGTGCCATCTCTACAGACGAGTTTGAACACTGGAACAGACCAGACAGGTACGTTATGGAGAATGATTATTAAAAAAAATCTCAGTGACCCTCAACCCAGACTTGCAAAGAATGAGGGACAGGCCACAAAGAGACATTTTAGCTTCCTTTGTTACATTTTCAGCTAATAAGCGCATGTACAGAGCTCATTGACTCCTTCCTGAGATCTGTGAATAGACGCCTTTGAACAAGTTTCCATGGTTTTGTTATTCAAAGCATTGATACAATTGTAGGGGAAAGAAAAATAGCATGCTTTTTTTAGTTGGGGACATGACAGGAAGCTGGCGCCGCGGGGCGGCAGGCAACAGAGATGGTAAAAATGATCATGGTCTTGTGCATTTATGTGTCATATGCTGTGAGCAAAGAGATTGACCTACTCTTGCTTGTGGGAAGTAAATTTTATTTTTAGGACACACCACAAGCCTCAAGACGAAAATGACCAATATGCGCACAAAGTGATTAGAAAATCTATTGAAGAGTCACAAATTGTTTCTGCATCTATAGGGACGTCCCACAACTAGGAGGAAACCAACTGTACAAGTTACTGCAATCAGATTGTTAGTGGAACCTACCTGTTGGTTGATTTTGAAGCAGGTACAACATACCCTAGTAAGCTCAACTCTTCCTATGTTATACTGAGATTAAAGGTTCGTCACACGCCAATACGCGCATGCCCGACGCCAACGGCTACATATGACAAAACTGCCATTCGGGAGAGAATCGTCTGTGTGTTATGCCTTCGGTCGGGGGTCATCGTCGATCCGTCGGGCACATCAACGAACGACCCCGAACGAACCACAACACACATACGTTTCTCAGACGAATGGACGTTCGTCATATGCAGCCGTCGGTGTCGGGATGCACATCATACGTGTGTTGAGCCTTTTCAGAAAATTAACTGACACAAGTGTGTGAATGGATAGTGAATTGTAAATTCGTCTAACGTAGTTCCATCCCAACAACATCTGTAAAGTATATTAAATGTTTTGGCCATGTGTACAAGTTTCATATAGCTTTTTTCAGCGCCCCCCTCCCCCAATTATTTATGCACATTTGGCAAAAACTGCCAGTAAGGCGAAACTGTGTCCAGTCAGTCTGGGCAGTGGCCTTTTCCAAGCACACACAAGCACACACAACACACACACCCGTATTGCTACTTGATTCCGTTTTTAACTCCACCTTCTCAGAACATCAAAACTCCCACAGTATGAAGGAAAGTAATTCAATGACTAGAAAATAATGGTTCTCACCTGACAGGGGATTCCAATGTAACAGTGTAGGGAATTTTCCATCATAATTACTGAATTGCACCAAAATCTTAATTAGGTTATGATCAAATCTCTGGTACAGTCGCAAGGCATTTCCTTATGGTTCCCACTATTTTAATAAGATGTAGATGGAGACCTGTGCTCATTATTGCTCTAGTGTTCATCAGATATGCGCGAAATAATGAAAACGTGGGCGTGTTTGGTCTGTTAAAATGACTGTCAATTCATGGAATTAATTATGCTAAAATGCAGTTTATGATGCTGTGTGTTCAGCTGCCCTTTAATAAGCCTCTGCTTGACATCTCCATTTTTCTGCTCCTATACTCTTCTTCCCTTATACCCAGACAATGGCTTTTAACAGTCAATCAGCTTCCTCTGCACAGGGATTTGTCAATAGGCGAATACTGTGTCATCAGGACAGTGTGAACGTCAGGCACATTGAAATGGCACATATGTCTTTCTTTATCCTAATGAGTTTTCCTCCCTAGCTGCTCTGCATTTCTCCCAGCCAGGAGCGAGCAATGAATTGGGAGATGTCTGTGATCGTTTACCAAACATCCACTTTCCCTGGATGTAATTAAATCTGTCATGTTTTCAGCAAGTGACACAAGAAAAGTCTTGTCTGTGTTCACAAGCACCCAGTCCTAGGGTAATGTTTCTAAAGGACTGCAAGTATATTGGCATCACATCAAGCACTATGTATATTTTCTGTCGCCAAACCGGCCTTGCACTTTCCTCCAGCCCTAAACTGTGGTCAATGCGGGAGCTCGCAATCTGTTGGTACGGTATATGTTCAATGATCAGCTTGAATTAACACTTGATGCATTCAGATCAAAAACAGTTCTGTTAAGTGTGTAGCTGTATATTTTTCTCTCTAGGTAATCATATTCCAAACGCAGGAAACACTGGCAAGTTTAGTAAGAAATACAAATATTGCCCATGTTATTGCAAAACTAAACAGGATATAGATCTGGTCTATTGAATAACTAAGATTTTTGATCTGTCTTTCACATTTATTGCAATGTTTTCATCTGCTAATTTCTTTTCATCACATTAAGCTTGATTGTGTGTTATTCATGTGTTACGTATGTCGAGATGTCAAACAGGGGAAATAAGTCAAATGTTTGCCCAAAATATAAATAAAAGTGCACAAGGGATACAGAAGCAAAACTAAAGTCCAGATGCCTCAATACTCTTGCTGTACCACTGGAGGGTAATGTGAAAATGAATAGTGCGGATAGGAAAACTTTCCTCTCAGTTCTATAGAGATAGATGGCCATGGATAGTTTTACGAAGTGCAAACTGAGCAAGTGCACTGGGCACCAACACCCTAAGGGTCTGTTTTTTCCTGAGGCCAAAGATCTTTCTCCAGTCTGCACTTGGCGAGTGCGTTTTTTCCCCTATCCGTCATGTTTTAAATACATTATGCGTAGATAGAATAATCATTTCCCAATTGCAACAGTGCGCCACTCTACTGCACAAGGAGATTTTAGATGAAAAATGTTCTGGTTCCAATCAGAGACTTTTAGAATCCATAAAATGAGCTGCTGCTGTGCCAGAGGCATCTCCAAGCTGAGTGTTTTTTCTTATTACAGTTCCAATGTTCGTGGGGTCGTGCTTTCAATATGCCGGTTTTCCTTTGAGATATTAAAATAGATGAGCATTGCCACAGGAAGAAAGACTCCCCCGTAGAATATCACAAACACCTGGATGTCCTATTTACTTCCTCTTTTGACAGTCTGGCAAACTATTTGGCCATCAAGATAATGATTATATTACCGTAATGGGGAAGAGATTGAGGACATGGCTGTTTAACCAAGATATTGTGTGCAAATGGTAAAGGCTGCACACCCTGGTCTCTAGCCAAGGTAGAGCTAAGATAGATGGGTTGAATGATCTATGGGAGTTGCTGAATAGCCTTATTAGTCTTCATTCTTCCCAGCCTGTGGCCCCTCTATGAAGGTAAATCAAAGCACAGACTAATTTCAGATTAGGGTTCAGTGCTTATTGCAGTCGTGACAAGAGAGGTTACCAATCCTTTTCATTTCCTTAATCAATGTTAACCCCTTTAGGATTTCAGCAGAAGTGCAGTTCAGATGCTAAATTGACATTGGGGCAAATTAAATTTCCCTGCTGAAATGATGGATAACAGGAACATTGATTTTCCTTTCATAAGGTAGAAAATATTACAAGGGAATTTCTTTGCCACCAGTGTTGCATGATAGTATTAGTGCTGCCTGTCCAGGCTGCCATCAGACAGAAACAGCAGAGGGCACTCTTACTATCTACACCAGGGATAGGCAAACAATAGATCTCCAGATGTTTGAAAACCACAACTCCCAGAATTCCCCAACTACAGAGTGCTTGTAGAGGAATGCTGGGAGTTGTAGTTTTCAAACACCTGGAGAACTACTGGTTGCTATTCCTTATCTACACTATCAGAGGGATTCAATAAAAGTTTTATCATTAAAAATGGTGCCAATTTACCCAACCAATCAGAGAATTATTTAACATTTGAAAGCTAACATCTGATTGGTTGGGTGCAAAATTATCACCATTTTAAATGAAGAACTTTTATTGAATACCCCCGAATGTTTCTCTCCTTTAAATAGAAGTCAACAGCACGCAAGGTTAAGTGTAAATTCATAACCAGGATTTCCCCAAAACTTTTGCAATACTTATCATTCCTACACTCCTGACTTACAAAGATTAATCCCTTGCTGCCAGGTACAGCCTCCTCTGCTGAGCTCATACAGACGCAGTGCGGGCAGCTCAGTAGGAAGTTGCAGCTTGACTGGCAGAGGCTACCTGGAAGAACATAAGAAGCAGGAGAGCCATGGCAAAGTATCAGTATTTGTAAGTTTGCCGTTGTGCACAAAACGAGTCAGGCGTTTATGTGTGTTTTAAAGTAACCTGTGAAAAAAATATATTGATTTTGTTATACCACATCTAGGACCAATTGGGGCCCTGCTCAATATTGCTTTCTCCTTGCAAGTATAAAAGTGACAATAGCGAGGTGCTTCCCCTTTCATATGGAACTATTTCTATTTTATCCGTTGAAGTTTTGAAGTTTGAAGATGTTTGCTTGTCATCCGACTCAATTCAGATGGCCATAAGTACACTGAAAAGTCCCAATCAGCATATAACAGCAAGGAGATAGGGACCTTCTGAATGCAAGAAGTTGATTGCATTGTGGCTACGAGGTGTTATAGGAACGCCCAGGGTAAGGAGTGAAAACAGCATGTTTCAGGCATACAACTGGTGTCGAAACCCCCCCCCCCCAACTCTCTTCTAGCATGGGTTCTTATTTTGACATAAATGGTCTCTGGTTTCCATATAAAATGTATTATAATGAAATGTGACAAATGTTTTAAAACTGACAGGTATTAATGTGCATATACTGAAAAAGCCCATAGACCTGCAATTTTATCTCTTTGTTACCATCAATAGGGAAATGTGAAAGAGGGTAACACATATGTACCTACCAACCTGTGGGCTCCCCTGCAAATTTGATGTTGTTGTCTGGGCCCCCATTCGTCCCCAGGCCCCCCGGAAGAGTCTCAGGGCTCCATGAGTTTCCACAAGGTTAAGAGTACATACATATGTGTTTATATACGTTTAGGTTATATGCTTTCTTCTAAATGCAGTTTGTCTTGTTTCCTCCATCAAGTACTTTTATTATTTTTTGAAAAAGGGTTAATAATAACTTGTAGGCTGCTGGAGCTGTCTATAATATATTCTCATTTTCAGTTGGCATGTTTTTATAAGCCTAATACGATTGGTGTGTGTCATTCCCTCTGCAATGTTATGCCTGACATAGAAGTTTGATACGTGTATAGTAATAGATTCTCACATGTAATACTAGCAGCAATTTGTAAAAACAAAATTGTTCTGTCTGTACAGCGTAAGTAATGATGTTAAACATACAGTTCTATTCAGCAGCCAGGAATGAAATGTAGGGAAGTGGCCTGGCACATCGTCTTTTATTCTGTTTTATTTAAAGGAGAAACTAATGCTTAAAAATTAACTTTCACAAAAGATAAAGCAGCAATCTAGCACCCATGATTGCTGCTTGTCATGATCTATAATTAATACATGTAAGTTTCGCATTCTAAGGGTGTGTGTTGCTGCATGACTTCAATCCAGTCAGTAACAAAACTGCAGGGGCCCGGGCCCCCCCTGCAAATTTTGTGTCTGGTTCCTCTGCTGACACACACCCACACACACCTCTCCATCCCCTGCTACATTGCTGACCTGCTCCCCTGCCATTGTGGGGCTATTGTTATACCACTGAATCCAGTATTGTTTGCTCAGGCTAGCATCCCACTCTTTTTATCAGGCAGGACTCACTGTGAAGGCAAGCATGCTCTGTAATCACTTTGATTCCATCAATAAAGCTGAGGCCACATGAAGCAAGCACCAGTGCGCGGAAACGAGCACACAATCACTCGGGTCCCATATCACATGCACTCCAATTAACCGACTGCACGCACAGTATCAATGGCCCCACAGTGTCTGCTTTTAAAGCGCGATTGGATAAAATCCCGATCAGATCGTGCTTACTGTGACCGCCTTTGAACCCCCGCAAGATCCCCTTGCGGGGAAAGCAACAAGCTAGCGTCTCCCGGTGAGCTCAGTGACATCATTGAGCACCTTGCATAGGTTTGAAATTGTGACCAGCGGGAAGCCCAGATGCTGCTCTGCTATCTGACTGCTGTGTCAGAACTCTGCTGCTTTCCTTAAGCTTCATCTGAGGGGAGGTGGCAAGTATCCAAAAAGAGGATTTTTATTTGCCTGACACCTATTTTATTCTTCTTTTAGCCCAAGTTTCAGTCTGGGGGAAGTCCAGGAAAAGATCTAAGAAGTTTGGGGATCGTTATGGCACTATGTAAAGCTGTAAGAAGCCTGAATTTAAAGACAAGCACTGTGTAAAGATTGTATGGAAAACATTTTGGAGAAGATGGTGTTTTAGTACAAGCCTAACCTTTCGACTGTACAGGTGATATTCTGTAATGAATTACACAGGCAGTAGCCCAGGGGATTAAGTCTGCAAATCAGCAGCACCCATCTCTTATTCAGTCTACTTCTTTAAATCATGTGTGCAGCAAAGCCTAATGAGCAAGAAACAGCAGAATCGTTTTTCCACGGATGAAAATTAGCAGGATTAATGCGGATTAGAAAAGAAACAAGTGGAAGCTCAATTAAGCAAATTAGGCAGACCCTAGTATTTGAGGAAGAGGAGCAACCCTCAACATCTTCATTCCAGAAAAGGAAGAAATATATTTCTTCATCCACTAAGAGGTGGAGCAAATAATTAAGGACAGAGTGGAGCAGATTGTCAAGGTGTATACCAGTCGAAATAAATTTGATAGACTCTACCCCTTCCCTAATGGAAAAGGTTTAAGATTGGGAAAGGCTTCCAACAGTAGATGCCCCAGTAGCAGGGTGTCCGGAGATGTGTCAGCATTACGTCATCCCATGGATAGATGAATGGAACCTAATTAAAAAGCTCCTTCCTATAGCAGGAGCAGGATGTAAGCTGTGGTGGCTCAAGTGGCTCTAGCTAATAGTATGGCTGTGTCTGAAAAATCTGGAAGATGATATCTCGGGTAAGGTGATAGAATATTTTAAAATCTTCTCTTCCTCGCAGCAAACTTAAAAACAGCAGCCAACCTAATGAGAATCCAGGCTAGAGAGATGGGCACTTTGCGGTGGCAGCAAGAGGGCAGTGGGGCTAAGAACACCAAAGATTTCTAGGTTTGCAGTGGGTTCAAGCCATTTTCAGTTCACATGCCTTCCCTTCGGGCTGTCTTCATCCCGAGAACTTTCATAAAGGTGTTGATGGTGAGTATAGCCAAGCTAAGACAAGAGGGGATAGAATTATAGCATTACCTCGATGACCTTTTAATAGTAGCAAGAACGAAGGAAGAGCTAACGTAAGAAGGGACAAGGTTCTTCAGGTGTAATCAGAACTTGGATGGTTAATAAATCACCAAAAAAGTCATCTTCAGCCATCTCAGAGTTGAACATATTGGGAAGAGTATAAACACTGCCCTGGATCTTGTTTATCTCCCGGTATTGAGAATTCGTGTAAGATCTGGGTTCAAGCCGCCCTACCACCTGATGCGGCCAAGACCAACAGCAAAGAGTAAATTAAATCTTGGAAACAATTTCTGCCACTATAGGCTTGGTTAAAATGGGCAGCATGGAAAATGAGGCCTATACAAAACTTCTGAGAGGTGGAACACCTCTGTCGGAGCTGGAGGAGGTAGAAATGTTCACTGATGCTTCAGGCCAAGGTTGGGGAGTGGTGTGGGCAGCCCTAGCTCAGGGCAATTGGGAAGTCAACCTCTCCAGTCTGCCTTCAGGGTCCTGGAATTGAAAGCAGTTACTCAGCTCTTTGGGCTTTTCATGCCCAGATACAGGGAACATCAGTTCACATCTGACTGGACAACCAGTGCAGCAACATATATAAGATGGCAAGGAGGAACAAGGAGTCTAAGGATGATGAGTGAATTGGAATTGGGACCAATTATGGAATATGCACAGAGAAACCTTTTTTTCTTTAACAGCCTTCTATATACCAGGGAAAAGAACTGCCAGGCAGACAATGTTATCCAGGAAGATCTTGTAGAACACAGAATGGAGTTGAATCCTGAAGGCTTTTAAGAATAATATCCTCGTTAGGGAGGTCGAACATAGATCTAATCGCAAACGATGGGAACAAGAAGGTGGAGGATTTTTTTCAAGGTCTTACAACGCCAGGCCTTGGCAGTGGATGCATTGGCACAGAATTGGAATTGCTGGGCATATATTTTTTCTCCAATACCGAGAGTCTTTTCCTGGCCACCCCCTCAGACAGCAATCCCACCCTATTTATTTTAGTAGAGACTACCTGGGTGGTGGTAGTGTGTTCTACATATAGACTTGGAGGAATGTCTGTTTTTCTTTCCCAGCTGATGGGGAAGTTAACCCATTGTGTACTGCCTGAGGGGATGGCGAGGAATAGAACTCTTGGATGAGTTTCCGTTATATTGGCAACATTAATTCACTTTTAGGTATTTCTTGTTTAAAATCAATTGAAAGGGGTGGCTTATGTACCCCCTACTTTATATTACTAGGCGTCATTCTTTTATATAGTCATGGAACTCCACAGTAGCTTCTAAATCCTTATTATTTACAGATGGGGTATATAAACCACAATAATGATGATTAGCTATGTCATGAGTAAATGCAACTTAAGCTGGGTACAACACAGTAACGATAAAGCCCCGATACGGGTCCGACGGTATCGGGGCTTTATCGTGTGTGTACGCTCGTTTCCCGAACGAGCGCGCAGCCGCCAAATGAGAGGGTCGGCCGAACGCTCGTTTGGGAAAGGCCGAAAATTTCCATCGGCCGCGCTAGACTCCCTATAGAGGAGTCTAGCGCGGCCGATGGAAACACACAGTCCCGAGCGTTCTCCTATGAAGTTCATAGGGAGAACGCTCGGGACTGTGTGTATGCAGATCTTTGAAAGATGGCAGACAGGATCTTGCAGATCCCGTCTGGTCATCTTTCAGAAATCTGGACTGTGGTGTACCTAGCTTTAGCTATGTCATGAGAGGCACATGACTCACTGCAATTGAAAGAAAAAATTATATAGAAGTAGTAGAGGTCACCTTGTAGTTCCATGACTTTTGTATAAAGCATTTATCTTGCAGCCTGCACTTTTATAAACTCATGGAACTCCTTGGTTTACAATAGGGGCTGCAATATTCTCTTTATAATACATAAGTGTGATATTTTATAATGGGAGCGCAGTGGTATATATCCTTATAAAAATCACTCAGCTATGTACTAAGTGACTTATTTCTTATATTCTTATATCCACTACTCGCCCATACCAGTGTTCATGCCTGGACAATGACTCAGCATTTTTTGCCGTGTTTAACTTCACTAACAGAACCCGCTGGAGCTGCTTCCTGTCACTTCATAACCAATGTCTCTCTCCTCCTCCACAAAGATTTGTTAACCGCATAGATGCTGGGCTGGGATGTTCCTTTCTAATGGGTTTAGGTTACAGAAGGTAGCTTGGGGATTTAAGGTGGAAATAGGGACAAGGCTAGAATTTAAAATGCGAATGGGGTGAAGGAATCAGATACTTATGTATTATAAGAAAAATGCGCCCCTCACATTATAATATAAGGACATTACGCCCCTCGGAGTTCCCTGTCCTGTATAAAAGCACTCGGCCTATTGAATTGAAGTGGAACTGTATGCCAAACCACAGAAGAAATCAACTGTTACATTATTAAAGTTGCCATCTGAGCCAATTAAAGAAATATATCCCTTACAGTCAACTCAGTCAGGTCAATAGAATAGTGGGAACCCAGACAAAAAACTTTAAACAAATGGATGAGATGTGCATGAAACTTGAGATTAGGGAATACCCCAAAAGATTATTGAGGATTCGAAAGCAAAAACTGAACACCCAGAATGACTTGTGTTACACAAAGCACACAGATCAGTATAAAATCTGAAACATTGGCCATTTCAGAAAAGGCATACCCTGACATCAAAGTTTTAGGTATTTCCCTATGATAGCATACAGAAGAGGGAAGACTATTGGATTATGATCACAAATATGAAACATGGGACACGCTACACGTAAAACAACATGGTTGGACGTAGACAACAGGGGATGAATTGCGTTCATTGCAGATCTGTGATGAAAGAACCTAGGTTCATACACCTGTCACAGGGGTGGAGACTGAGATCACAGGCACATTTCTTGCGATTCTAAATTCGTAATTTATGTAATTACCTGCCCTTGCATCTTACTATACATAGGAGAGACTACCCAAAAAAAAGTCTAGGATTAGTCAACACAAATCCTTATAAGATTGAAACATAGACACTGCCAGTCTCTAGATCTTTTGTGGAGAAAAACCAAAGGAGGACTTACATTTTACTGTATTGGAAGGCATACCCCTTAAATTTCAAGGGGATAAAAAAATTAAGATTCAAACAAAGGGAAACTTGGAGGATAAGAAAATAGGTTCCCTAGCACCAAGGGGGATGAATAAAGATTACACTTGTATCTTTTTTTGTAATAAAATAGAATTATCTGTTCATCCCATATATCCCCTTACTCTCATAAATGGCTCATTTGGGTGCTCAGTATAGATCCATTTTTTATCAATATATATAATGTGGAAATATAAAGTATGTAGTAATATTGTGTATGTAAATATGGAGGCTCTGATGTCACTTCCTTGTGGGAGGAGATATCCCTTGAAAAGAATGTGGAAATGGAAACAAATTAGTTGCTTGCAAACTTGATAAAGGGAAACTATTTCCTGAATATGATGAGATTTGCTGGCATTCAATAACCTTTTATATGGCATTAAGGTGAGTGCAGCTCCTTTGATGGTTTCTGTAAGTATGTCTGTGTGAACAAATGTGTGTCAGGTAGAGAAACAAGAGTGAGCTACTGACCCTTTCTTGGTATATTTCAGTTTGTAAGTGGGCTGCAATATCCCCACCCTAAAATGCCCATATAAGGCAAGTTACAAACAATCACCCTGACAGTTTACATTCCAAAGATACACAAATAAATAGATATTGGCAAGGCAGTGGTGTGTATGTGGCAATACTGATAAGAACTCCCAATCATAATTTTTAACAGCTAGTTGCTGATAAAGCTTGCAATTATTGATTTCAATTACATTTCCCCATAGTCAGTAACTATGCACTGAACTAATGTTTTTGATTCATTAAGCAAGAAACAACCTTTATAAGAACCCTATAATACGTTAATCATGTTGCTGATTTTAGTTTTTCTGGACTCTGGAGAAGAGAAATCCCTCTGACTTCTACAGGTCACGATCAACATGCAGAAATTTGGTTGGTGGCAGGTTCAGGGAGTTTTGCAGGTTCACAGGAATTTGTTTAGTGGCAGGTACAGTAATTTGGTTGGTGTGCAGGTTTCACAGGAATTTGGTTGGTGTGCAGGTTCACAGTAATTTGGTTGGTGCAGGTTCACAGGAATTTGGTTGGTGTGCAGGTTCACAGAATTAGTTGGTGGCAGGTTCACAGGATTTGGTTGGTGTGCAGGTTCACAGGAATTGGTTGGTGTGCAGGTTCACCGGAATTTGGTTGGTGTGTAGGTTCAAGGAATTTGGTTGGTGTGCCGTTTGCAGGAATTTGGTTGGTGTGCAGGTTCACAGGAATTTGTTTGGCGTGCAGTTACAGAATTGGTTGGTGTGCAGGTTCACAGGAATTTGGGTGTTGTGCAGGTTCACTGGAATTTGGTTGGTGTGCAGGTCAGAGTATTTGGTTGTGTGTGCCGGTTCACAGGAATTGGTTGGTGTGCAGGTTCACGGGAATTTGATTTGTGTGCAGGTTCAGTTGGTGATTTGACACAGGTTAATTCTATATTTACTCTATAAAAACAAAACAGTAATGAAACATTAATAAATTAATGTTTCATTTTGAAAAATAAATTAATCAAATAATTATTTAAGATAATATTAACCAGACATAGTAAAATTCCACAGTTTGTAGACTTATATCTATACATGACAATTTCAAATCCACTTTTTATTTATATTGGTTTATATTATATAGAGATCTATGAACTGCCTTTCAAAAAATTCCAGTGTAACTGTTATTGCTATGACAGTTGTTTATATATGTGCACTAGTAAACTGATCATAGTGCATGACAGGAATTATTTTTAACACGTCCCCCACATCTCACATGTTTCACCAGTTTTTTCATCTTGCTCCTTCTGTTCCACTTTTGTTCTTTTAACAGTTAACAAGTCTGAACAATACTAGGGGCTGTAGCCCGCACCAGGCAACACCACTGATGTGCAACCCGCAGCCCTTAGGTGTTTGAAACTTTTAACTCCTAGCATGCTCAAATTTATAATTCTCCGACATCTGCAGGCTGCACATGCTGCTACACTATAATGCACTGTGTATTGTTTATTACTGGTACACAGAGCTGTTTTGGAATCTTATATATATATATAAATAAAAAATACCTTTTTTGTTGGCATCACAACAAAACTGCTCAGATCCCACAGAGGTTTGCATATTATTATAACAACATGCAGTAGAGAGGGTTACAATAGCTAAGTAGGAGTGCATAATTAATCTACAAAACAATTGGGGAAATCACAGCACAAATGCATGCCAATGTGCATGAAAACGTTGTGCATTGTGATCGTGCTTTTCACATGCGTTGGTAGTGTGGCTGCCAGCCTTAGTTCATATATTTTTAATTAGGTCTCCAAGCCCCCAGTAAAATTGTCTAAAAGTCAATATCCCTTTATAAATTATAGAATCTCCATATAGCAAAGAATGAGGGCCCCATATCAAAGCTGTCTTGGAGCTCTATTTAATCTATTTGACTCTGTCTTTTGGGACAGAGTGGGGGACTCTGTTTTTTGGGACAGAGTGGGGGACTCTGTCTTTTGGGACAGAGTGGGGGACCTGTCTTTTGGGACAGAGTGGGGGACTCGTTCTTTGGGACAGAGTGGGGGACTCTGTCTTTTGGGACAGAGTGGGGGACTCTGTCTTTGGGACAGAGTGGGGGACTCTGCCTTTTGGGACAGAGTGGGGGACTCTGCCTTTGGGACAGAGTGGGGATCTGTCTTTTGGGACAGAGTGGGGGACTCTGCCTTTTGGGACAGAGTGGGGGACTCTGCCTTTTGGGACAGACGGGGGGACTTGCCTTTTGGGACAGATGGGGGACTCTGCTTTGGGACAGAGTGGGGGGACTCTGCCTTTTGGGACAGGGGGTGGACTCGACTTTTGGGACAGGGGGGGGCTCTGGCTTCGGGACAGAGGGTGGGGCTCTGACTTTTGGGACAGAGGGGTGGGCTCTGGCTTCGGGACAGAGGGTG
This sequence comes from Hymenochirus boettgeri, assembly GCA_019447015.1. Taxonomy (NCBI): domain Eukaryota; kingdom Metazoa; phylum Chordata; class Amphibia; order Anura; family Pipidae; genus Hymenochirus; species Hymenochirus boettgeri. The sequence continues at coordinate 5,112 of JAACNH010004492.1, read as the reverse complement.
GGCTCTGACTTTTGGGACAGAGGGGTGGGCTTGACTTTTGGGACAGAGGGTGGGCTCTGGCTTCGGGACAGAGGGGGACCCTGGCCTTGGGACAGTTAGGGGGGTCTCTGGGCTTGTGACAATAAGGGGACTTTGGGCTTAGGACATGGAGGAGGGGGCTATGGCCTTGGGACACTGAGAGGGACTCTGGGCTTGGGATGACTGAGGGGGCACTCTGGGCTTTAGCACTGTTAATGTAATGGGCTTAATGTCTAGTTAATAATAATTGAATTTGAACTCATCCAGGTACTGGACAAATATACTCTGCATTACACAATTCACATAACACAGTCACACCAATGTTTTGCACAAATGTTACTACTGGACATATACTCCCAGAAGCATAGCTTTGCATTCCAGCACCTTTACATAGTGACATTAATTAATGCAGCCATGTGGGAATCAGGTGCACTTATTTACTTCTTAACTTAAAGTGAAAGTGAAGTGACCCTGTAAGAAGCCGAACGTCATCGGCGAGCGCGTTCGGCCCTTTCCATGTCAGCTCTTCATTTGGAGCAGAGCGGTGTGGGACGTTTGAGCCTGGTTGCAATGCTGAGTACACTATACAGCTGTGGAGTGCATCGATCTTGCCTGTTGTTTGACTTTGAGACAGCATACCACAGACAGTAGTCAGACGTTTACTATGTTGTGTGGCATCTTATACTGAGGTCCCTATCTACTTTACTGACTGACTAGCACACCTCTCTCTCCCTCCTACCATTTACTAATTGCTAATTACTTGAAGTTATGAGGCTGTTTTCACGAGTTGTATATATCACTTTTTTAATGTTTTTATCTTTGGAGTATCTGTCAATTACTGTAAATCCCTGCCTATATTAAAGGATTTTTATTAAAACTCATATTCGGAGTGTGCAGGGTTCTTTAGGGACTCTACTCTCTTATACGTTTTAAAGTGAAACCTTGGCAGGATATACAGGATTATTACAATGCTGCTCTACAGCACTATATGTATCTAACCGATTGGCAGTATTGGTATTTTTCACTGAAGTCTGTAATTGCACCACAGTCATAAAATACTAATGTGGGTGCTAAATACACCACTTTAAAACATGCCATAAATATATTTTTTATAACCCGGGTTGAACACCGTATTGCTGCCTTAAACTTGACAAAGTTGATGTTAACAAGCTACAAACCTACTTGCTACTTCTTGGTGATTGGGCACCAAGAAGGTAATTATCTTAAAAACATGAATTCTCACATAAGGCGAGGATTCAGAGATTAGGAGCGTACAATTAGTTCCCCTTTAATCAGTCTGCTCTTTTCTGAGCAATTGGAATTAAACATTTTTCAATGTACCTAGGGCTAGGCCACACTAGCACATTTTAATGTGCAATAGGATTGGGTTAAAAAGTGCACGCTAGTGCTGGCCACACTAGGTGCCTGCGATCTGCTTTTTGGAGAACAAACAATCACCATTTCGTAGCGAACTGCATGATCTCTGATAGAGCAGCATTACGCCGATGCAGGAAAGTATACGGTAACATGCAGGAAAACGCTTTACCATCGGCATAGTGTGGCCTCGGCCTTAGGGGTTTATGCTCATCTGCAAAATCTTCACTGTTCTTACACGTTGAACAGAATTCCTCAAACGGGAGTGTTATTTTTTACATAATCTATAATTATATATGGAGATTACATTAATTCTGAATTGTCAACTGAACATGACTGCCAGATTGCAGAAGTCAAAGACTGTTACTACTTTGTTACCGAGATGACAGTTACAATGTGACAGCCACATGGATATTGCAGTTCCCTATTGCTTTTTTGAGTGTTGTGGGTGTTAAGCAAAATGTTCGACAGATTGTTGGTAAAATAAGCAGAGTATGTATCGTCTGTTGGAAACACTGTACTTTACAGAGCTTCTTTCAAGCAATCCAGCCAGATAAATACAGATTGAAACCAGTTCAACAAACTCAAAACAAAGTCCACATTTTACAACCAAAATAGAATGGAAGAATAATAAGATTTTTCGGTTTACCCTGTCAGGTGAAGGGAATATTGACAAACAAGAGGAATTCTTTATGAATGGTTGCTAATAGAATAGGGAATGGGCCTTAAAGGGCATGTCCACTCCCAAAACTAAAATGTAACCCCATAACTGGCCCCACTTTGCAGTTTTAAAAAAATCCTTACCTTACATCTCTGCTCCAATGGTTCTCCTGAAGTGCCTTTTCCAAGTCCAGGAAAGTGAAGAGTAGGAGCGTCAGTGAGTCATCCGGTGCCTGTTTCTTCCTCAACCTTAACAAGGACTGAGGCATGCGCAGACTACAGTCTAGTTCTTAAATACAGCACCAGACTGTATAAAGGAGCAAAATATTTTGCTGTTAATTTTCTTATATGTACTTAAACTAGGTAGGACAGAACAACAGCTTCAAATCTGACAGGGCAATAGGCGCGGAATCCTTTAGTCAGTCAGTGAAATCATTTTAGACTCAACCTTTAAAATTTAAACCTACCACTTTAACAAAAACAGACTCTGATGTGTAAGCTTGGAAAAAATATCCTGTATTTCTTCTTATTATTTATTCCAACAGCCATAAAAAAGTCTATTAGCTGCAAAACTTTGCCATGTGGGCACAGTACAAGGAAAGATGGTTTGCTGGACAGACTTTAATGGGACATGCGAAAATATTGGGGGGGTTTTGTTTTGTTTTTTGACTGTGAAAGTTCTGATTGGTTTATTGACTGGTAGCCTGTCAATCCAAAAAATAGGGTGAGATTATGTACCAGGCTTATGAAGGACTTATTCACTGATACACGTATAAGATGAATGGTGTGATTCCCACTCTGTGGGAAGATTTCAGAACACTTTCCTGAAAGCTAATTGAGCTGTTGCACATGTTTCCCAGCAGTCAAGCTGTAACATGTTTCCAGCGTGAGCGTGACTCCACGGATGGAAGCCTTTCAGGGGTGCATTAGGTTGTTGTTTCAAATTTCCACATGGTTGATATAGAATGCAGTGTCATAACTAAAAATAACTGGGCCCCCTAGCAAAACTATGATGGGGCCCCATCCCTGCTTTTCTACAGTGGTTTTATGGGAGGAGGTTGCATCAGTCAAAGGCAAATAAGTGGCTCCCCCCTGCAGGGTCCTCCCCTGGTAGTTCACCCCTGACAGTTGTGTGACAACAAAAGTAACAATCGGGTCAGACCCATACTGTACGAAGGGTCAGTGGGACAGTAAGTCCAGGGGCTTCTCTTCAATGAATCAAACTTAAAATTGTGCCCCTGATGGCCATCACTAATGCAGAAGTAATTTTGGCACAAAAAAAAAACTTGCAATGGACGCATGCTTGCAAGCATTTGGTGGGGTGAGGGGAGTGCAGTGCAGGCCCAGTGTGTGCTGGGGATAAGGGCATCTTATACTCACCAGTCTGGGTGAGCTGGACATGAGGCATCTTATATTCACCGTCTGTGGGTTGGGCATGAGGGCATCTCATATTCACCAGTCTATGTATGCTGGGCATGAGGGATCTTTTATTCACCAGTCGTGTGGGCTGGGCATTTTATTTTCACAGCTGTGGGCTAGGCATAGGGGCATCTTATCTTTACTAGTTCGTGTGAGCCGGGCATGAGGGCATCTTATATGTACCAGTCTGTGTGAGCTGGGCATGAGGGCATCTTATATGTAGCAGTCTATGTGAGCTGGGCATGAGGGCATTTATATGTAGCAGTCTGTGTGACCTGGGCATGAGGGCATCTTAATTCACCAGTCTGTGTGTGCTGGGCATGAGGCCATCTTTAATTCATCATTGTGCGTGGGCTGGGCATGAGGGCATCTTATATTTACAAGCCTGTGTTAACTGGGCATGAGGCTGTTATATGTAGCAGTCTGTGTGAGCTGGGCACGATGGCATCTTATATTTACCAGTCTGTGGTGTGCTGGGCATGAGGCCATCTTTAATTCAACATTGTGTGTGGGCTGGGCATGAGGGCATCTTATATTCACCAGTCTGTGTGGGTTGGGCATGAGGGCATCTTATATTTACAAGCATGTGTTTAACTGGGCATGAGGGCATCTTATATGAACCTTTTCTGTGAGCTGGGCATGAGGGCATCTTATGGTGGGAATGAGGGTATCATATTTACCAGTCTGTGTGTGCTGGGCATGAGGCCATTTAATTCACCATTGTGCGTGGGCTGGGCATGAGGGCATATTATATTCACCAGTTTTGTGGGTTGGGATGAGGCATTTATATTTACAAGCATGTGTTAACTGGGCATGAGGGCATCTTATTTGTACTTTTTCTATGAGCTGGGCATGAGGGCATCTTATATGTACTGTCTGATAAAACTGAGCATGAGGTCATTTATGCGTACCTGTCTGTGTGAACAGGGCATGAAGGCCCTTATATGTACTGTCTGTGAGAATTGGGCATGAGGTAACTTATATGTACCAGTCTGTGTGAACTGGGCATGAGTGCATTTTATATGTGCCAGACTGTGTGAACTGGGCATGAGGGCATCTTATGTACCTGTCTGTGTGAGCCAGGCATGAGGGCATCTTATATGGACCAGTCTGGTTAGCTGCGAATGAGGCATCTTATATGTAGCAGTCTGTGTCAGCTGGGCATGAGGGCATCTTATATTCACCAGTCTGTGTGTGCTAGGCATGAGGCCAACTTTAATCATCATTGTGCGTGGGCTGGGCATGAGGGCATCTTATATTTACAAGCCTGTGTTAACTGGCATGAGGGCATGTTATATGTAGCAGTCTGTGTGAGTGGGCACGAGGGCATCTTATATTTACCAGTCTGTGGTGCTGGGCATGAGGCCATCTTTAATTCACCATTGTGTGTAGGCTGGGCATGAGGGCATCTATATTCACCAGTCTGTGTGGTTGGGCATGAGAGCATCTATATTTACAAGCATGTGTTAACTGGGCATAGGGGCATCTTATATGAACCTTTTTCTGTGAGCTGGGCATGAGGGCATCTTATGGCTGGATGGGGTATCTTATAAAGATGGCCTCATGCCCAGCACACACAGACTGGTAAATATAAGATACCCTCATTCCCAGCCATAAGATGCCCTCATGCCCAGCTCACAG
>JAACNH010004491.1:0-23917 GCA_019447015.1 Hymenochirus boettgeri | reverse complement strand
CCTTGTTAACCAGCATTTAATCCTTGTCCTTACACATGGTAGTAGAGTTGTACTTTGTTAACCAAAATGTAATCCTTGTCCTTACACATGGTAGTAGAGGGTTGTACCTTGTTAACCAGCATTTAATCCTTGTTCCTTACACAGGGTAGTAGAGGGTTGTACCTGTTAACCAGCATTTAAAATCCTTGTCCTTACCATGGTAGTAGGACAATGGTAGTAGGACACATTTAATCCTTGTCCTCCTTACCCATGGTAGTAGAGGGTTGTTCCTTGTTAACCAGCATTTAAACCTTTTCCTACACATGGTAGTAAAGAGTTGTACTTTGTTAACCAAATTTAATCCTTGTCCTACACATGGCAGTAGAGGGTTTACCTTGTTAACCAGCATTTATCCTTGTCCTTACACATGGTAGTAGAGGTGTACTTTGTTACCAAAATGTAATCCTTGTCCTTACCATGGTAGTAGAGGGTGTACCTTTTAACCAGCATTTAATCCTTGGCCTTACACATGGTAGTAAGGGTTGTACCTTGTTAACCAGCATTTAATCCTTGTCCTTACACATGGTAGTAGAGGGTTGTACCTTGTTAACCAGCATTTAATCCTTGTCCTTACACATGGTAGTAGAGGGTTGTACCTTGTTAACCAGCATTTAATCCTTGTCCTTACACATGGTAGTAGGACACATGGTAGTAGGACAACATTTAATCCTTGTCCTCCTTACCCATGGTAGTAGAGGGTTGTTCCTTGTTAACCAGCATTTAAACCTTTTCCTTACACATGGTAGTAAAGAGTTGTACTTTGTTAACCAAAATTTAATCCTTGTCCTTACACATGGCAGTAGAGGGGTTGTACCTTGTTAACCAGCATTTAATCCTTGTCCTTACACATGGTAGTAGAGTTGTACTTTGTTAACCAAAATGTAATCCTTGTCCTTACACATGATAGTAGAGGGTTGTACCTTGTTAACCAGCATTTAATCCTTGGCCTTACACATGGTAGTAGAGGGTTGTACCTTGTTAACTAGCATTTAATCCTTGTCCTTACACATGGTAGTAGAGGGTTGTACCTTGTTAACCAGCATTTAATCCTTGTCCTTACACATGGTAGTAGAGGGTTGTACCTTGTTAACCAGCATTTAATCCTTGTCCTTACACATGGTAGTAGGACACATGGTAGTAGGACAACATTTAATCCTTGTCCTCTTACCCATGGTAGTAAGGGTTGTTCTTGTTAACCAGCATTTAACCTTTTCCTTACACATGGTAGTAAGAGTTGTACTTTGTTACCAAAATGTAATCCTTGTCCTTACACATGGCAGTAGAGGGTTGTACCTTGTTAACCAGCATTAATCCTTGTCCTTACACATGGTAGTAGAGTTGTACTTTGTTAACCAAATGTAATCCTTGTCCTTACACATGATAGTAGAGGTTTGTACCTTGTTAACCAGCATTTAATCCTGGTCCTTACACATGGTAGTAGAGGGTTGTACCTTGTTAACCAGCATTTAATCCTTGTCCTTACACATGGTAGTAGAGGATTGTACCTTGTTACCAGCATTTATCCTTGTCCTTACACATGGTAGTAGAGGGTTGTACATTGTTAACCAGCATTTAATCTTTGTCCTTACACTGGTAGTAGAGGGTTGTACCTTGTTAACCAGCATTTAATCCTGTCCTTACACATGGTAGTAGGACAATGTAGTAGGACCATTTAATCCTTGTCCTCTTACTCATGGTAGTAGAGGTTGTTCCTTGTTACCAAGCATTTAAACCTTTCCTTACCATGGTAGTAAAGAGTTGTACTTTGTTAACCAAATTTAATCCTTGTCCTTACACATGCAGTAGAGGGTTGTACCTGTTACCAGCATTTAATCCTTGTCCTTACACATGGTAGTAGAGTTGTACTTTGTTAACCAAAATGTAATCCTTGTCCTTACACATGATAGTAGGGTTGTACCTTGTTAACCAGCATTTAATCCTGGTCCTTACACATGGTAGTAGAGGGTTGTACCTTGTTAACCAGCATTTATCCTTGTCCTTACACATGGTAGTAGAGGGTTGTACATTGTTAACCAGCATTTAATCTTTGTCCTTAACATGGTTAGTGAGATTGTACCTTGTTAACCAGCATTTAATCCTTGTCCTTACACTGGTAGTAGAGGATTGTACCTTGTTAACCAGCATTTAATCCTTGTCCTTACACATGGTAGTAGAGGGTTGTACTTGTTAACCAGTCATTTAATCTTTGTCCTTACACATGGTGTAGAGAGTTGTACCTTGTAACCAGCATTTAAACGTTGTCCTTACACGTGGTAGTAGAGGGTTGTAGCTTGTCAATCAGCATTTAAAGCTTGTCCTTACATAGGGTAGTAAAGGGTTGTACCTTGTTAACCACATTTAATCCTTGTCCTCAACACGGTAGTAGAGGGTTGTACCTGTTAACCAGCATTTATCCTTGTCCTTACATAGGGTAGTAGAGGGTTGTACCTTGTTAGCCAGCATTTATCCTTGTCCTTACACATGGTAGTAGAGGGTGTACCTTGTTCACCAAATGTAATCCTTGTCTTTACACGTGGTAGTAAGGGCTGTACTGTTAACTAGCATTTAAAACCTTGTCCTAACACTAGTATAGAGAGGGTTATACCTTGTTAACCAGCATTTAAAGCTGTCCAACTTCCTTTATCTAATTATACCTCATTAACCCACTGTATCTATACCTACCATCCTTGCCAGTCTATATTTCCTTATTCTTACCTTCCTTTTAACATTTAATCTAATATTAGATCTCTTTTCACCTCTCTCAAAACTGAATGTTACTAAAGGGCAATAACAGAAAATGGTTTTGCCTCATCTTAGTCTATAAATTAATACATTTAATAGGTTTGGTTGCCACATGCCTCAACCAGTACTTGATTTGCCCAGTCTAGGTTTCCCCTCCCATTTATCAACTATCAAAACTGCACACAGCATACACTGTACCTGCCACAGTGTACGCATACAAACTGTCCAAATCTGTCACCATTCCAGCTAGAGCAACACCACACACACAGTAGATGTTTTATGAAAATAAGTCACCTGAAATGTAAGATGCCTTCAGATTGAATTCTAAAGAAATAGGGGACAGATCAATAATAATTGTACAGTGATGCTTGGGAGAATTATGGTTTCTAGTAATAGGCAATTTAGAAAAACTATTTTCAGTATAAATGTATTACAGTCTTTTGTTTAAAAATCTAATAAGGATGTATATTTAGCTGTGATCTGCCCAGCAGCACACTGGTGCTATATTTTCTATTCCTGCCTTAGGGGTAGTATTAATGATTTCAAATGACAATACAGCAGTAAATTAAGAGTTTTTCCTTCATCTTAATTGTCTATTTTTCTACATACTTTCTTCATGGAGAGCTATCAAAAAACATTCACTCTGTAGTGTTCTGTGTGTTGCTGCGGTTTGTATCTCAGGAAACCTTTTATTGGTATGTAATCTTAAATACAAAGTAAAGAACAATCTAGACTACTCATGATAATGTTGTGAATAATCTTCTTTTAAAAGGAGATCTGCATCTAATTATATGTTAACCTGGTATCGCTCCTCCCCCCCCCCAATTGCTTAAATAAAGTCTCTGCATTCCCTGGTGTGCAGTGTGTGCGTGCATCATTGGAGAATGTAGGCACATTCAACTAGAGGCTCTGGGCTATTTATGAAGTTTAAAGATTTAATAGCTAATAGCTGGGTTAAAGTCGTGCAGTGGGTGAATCCCGGAAGGATCAACAGGCGCAGAACCACGTACTGCATCCGGAAACCAACATTTACCCAGAGTGATGCGGCTCTGTGTAAGTCTCCTCGGCTGGATATCTGCACACAGCACTGCTTATTTGGCATTAATGGCCCCCAAACGGAGACACGCATTGGTGCCTGGGTCAGACATGCAATATGGAGTCATAGAGCCCAACAAAGGCTACATTTTTTAAATTACATTTTAATTACATAATTTCTTTCATTTGAATCAATTAAGGGGCAACTAAGAATGTTACAGTAAAAGGTTAACTCATAATTTCCTTTAAAGTGCTTGTCTATTCAGCCACTGCCGTTTAATGTTAAAAGATATACCATGCTAGATGAATGTACGAACATTATGTCACCTGTCCATTCCCCTTGCTTCATTCATCATCATTATTCCCAGTCCAGAGAGCAAACTTTATATTCCAGTTTCATTCATTCAGTGTATTCCATATACAAGACCCAGCCATGTGAATTATACACAGGAACAGGCAACAACTGTTTGGTAGATACTGTATCATTATTAAGGCTAGAGGAACTTTTCCAGACATCCAAGGTAAATAAAGATAATTTTCATAACATCTACAGTTAATATGGGATGTTTTTAAGGCTGGCTACACACCATACAAAATTTCTGGACAACCGATAGTTCGTAGTGGCGAACGTTCGGTCAGGAAAAATCTCATCCCTGTGTACCCACGTGTGTGTATTAGTCCCACGTGTGTGTCTTGCTGCATAGAAGGCTTTTGATCAAATTTAAGGTAATTCACAGCAGATTGTGAGATTTATTGATGAAATTAGCACAAATGTGCCATGTAGGTAGGCTGCTATGTCTATCAAATTGACAATTTTCAATCCAGCATTTTCTTTTCTCAAAATAATTGTGGCTGCAAACTTAATATGTAAACAATGGTAGAACTTTCCTTTCTAAAATGAACACAACAGGTTATTTAATAAGAGGTGCAAACATTGCCTGAGCTGTTAATTTGTCGTAGCCAGATTATACCTTTTTCCTGGTCTGCTCCGGTTAGAAAACAATTGATATTATTTGATTGGTCTCTGCACAATTTACGCCTCTTTTGAATAGGCCTCCATAAATGTGTTAAACCTTTTCCAAAATGCTGTGTGACTGTTGTGTGATTTTAAATTTAGATTTGAGTTGTCTGTCATCTTTCTCTTGTCCAGTTCATAAATATTCTGCTCACAGCTGCCAGGCTGTATACAATGACCTTGTAATATCTATCAGCACCTCCCAGATCTGACCTCATTAGCCTGTTGTAACCTATATCATAAGCAAGGTCTACTACTCGGCTCACTGTACTACCTTTCCATCAGGACTCATTGCAACCCCTAATTATATCCCATCAGTATTTCACTCAGTCGCTCAGTCACTTTATAGTTTAATCTCTTGTTTGTTGCTCAACGGTTTCTATGGTTCTATATTTTGCTTTACTGGATATTAACGTGATCTGATTTCTGCTCTGCTAACACATCAGAATGGAGAGGTCGGCTACTCCTTGTGTGTTGTTGATTTGATTTCCAGCTAAATTATAAGTTACCAGATTAGAACCAAATCATGAAATGACATTTAATTGTTTCCCACTGGGGAGGAAAGCACAACAGCTATAGAGAGAGGGGAATACAGAGAACGAGGAGGCAGAGTTTTATGGAAGAAAGGAAGAATACTATTCGTTGCTAGGCTTTGGTGCTGTACATGTAGCAAATGGCAAGTGCTGAACATATATTATCCTTTCATTCTGCGCCGCATGTAATGAGCCTCTAAAGGATTCGGTCCCAGTGGTTTGCACCTGCTCCATCATTGGTAGCTCGTAGCGGTTGCAGAAACCCAGAGAGCCTTCTAATGAAAGAGGGAGGAGAGAAGCAGAAAGATATAGAGAAAGGAAATGGAATGGCATCTGAAACAGTAAGCTATAGCGAGGGTAGTTTCTACACTTTTTGGCACCTGAAAAAGAATCCAAATGCTGCTCCCCTCGCCGCGCCGTTGGAAGGGGTGTGGTTTTTTTAATTGAAAGTGGGTGATGCTTTGTCCGGAAGTGGTGTGGCTTGTCCACAGTGGGATGGGCTTTTATACACATGACTGGTAAATAATGTCCACAATGACTGATAAATGATGCCCCAGTGACTGGTATTAGATGCCCACAGTGACTGATGCCCAACATTAATTTTGATCTGCACTGCTTTCCCTGATATTTAAAGTGACAGTACCTCCCAAAAATATGTGTTTTTTACAAACAGCATTTTGGGCCCCCTGGCATCTGGGCACCAGGTACATGGAAAATCATGTGTCCCGGGCACTTTTTTCCTGGCATCAAAACTGCTGCCTCCCTACAGGGTGCTGCTCTGTATCTGCTTCACCTTGCCTCATTAGAGAGGCGCCCTGGCTATAGGGAGAAAGAACATCCGGTACTATTGTAGGAGTGATTTGGAAAAGGGGAAGTTAACTTTAGATAAACATTTACTGTGCGGCTTGTTCTAGGGAATGGTTCCAATCGTAAAGTAGTAAAGAGATGGAGAGATGTAACAATAACTGCCAGGCCAAAGGCTAGATATGTTCTTGGAATTCATTTACCTGCCGTTTTAATTTTCCTCTTAACCAAATATTAATAATAATATTTCTTCTCCATGATCCCTTTGCTTTCACTCCAGTTTAGTTTCTGTTCATTCCTGTTTATCTTCCCTTTGTGATTTTCTCTTCTATCTGTCTGCCAGTTGATGGGTGCATACACCGGGCTGCTGGGCCTCTCCTAAAGCTGGAATGCAGCTCTCTTAATGGTTGCCAGCTGGGCTGGCCAAGATGACCTGTGGTTTATTACTGCCTGCTAAATGTGAGTAGCACTACACAGCATGAAGAATGTCCCATATGCAAAGAAGACACTTTTATATACACTGATCCCTCTACTTTATCTGTTCTTCCTTCCCAGATGTCATTCACACAGTGGGGCCCTTTGTGCAGGGACAACTTGGAGCAATCAGGAGGAGGAGCTAAAGAACTGCTATCGTAATAGCCTACAGGTGGCAACAGAGACCAAGCTTCGCAGTTTGGTGAGTCAGAACAAATGCCTGAGCTGAAGACAGAACAACCTGGAATTCAGAATAAGTTGTTTTTCTCAAACAAAATGATTTGTTTATAGGGTTGAGGTATCCCCACAGAGTAATGTAACCAGGTTCAGGGGACAGGATACCTCAAGGCTTGTCATTTAACTGAGCTATAAAAATTGAATAAAATACTGTATTACCTCACCACCATTTTCTATATATATAACCCCTATATTATATAAATAATCTATATTTTTATGGATATTGCATTGAGCTTTTAGGAACAACTAATTAAGTGGGGGTATATAACACTATTACATTAGAAGGGTCTATATGTATGAGTGTAATTATCACTTATTAAATCGCCATAACAATAACACTATACAAAGTATAGTACTACTACCATACTACTGAATTATAAAACAAGTGATATACAATTAAATAATTAAATATATTATATTTATATATAATATATTATATTATAGTAATTAAATTATACTTACTTTACTTGACACCCCTAAGTTTGGATGGAAAACTCAAAATGATAGATTAAGCCACACCTCTAGGATTCTACAGGGTCTCCATGTAGACACTAAAAGGAGAGGACTTTTACTACATCCAATGAGAGGTTCTGATCTTACACTGTTAGCAAATCAAAAAATTGTACATGACAAGACAGGAAGTGTAAGGAAGTTCCTGTATTACACCCAATTATGTGCTGTTTGTAAACATGTCACAGTCTTAGCCAATTAGAAAAACTCTTCAGACTCCCACATTTACTTACATTTGCTAGACAGGAAATGATATCTGTAAATGATTAAATGAACTTTGGATGTTTCTGAACTACCCAGCATTCTTGGAGAAATGGACAGTTTTCCCTTTTCTTCACTATTGATATAATAATAATAACTGTGAAGCTGTTGGGTACCTTCTGTTATAAGAAGGCTCTACTTCATTTTATACTCTGTGGGGAGCTTTTAGCTCCTTATCCAAACTTCCTAACTTGTAAAGCTAATCATATCCTGTATTTCCAAGTCCTAACCCCATAGTGAGTGTAATTTGGAACTTGGAACAGCCAGACAATGTTTGGACACGTTGTGCATCGGCACCCGTGATCGCACGTGTGTACGAACCTTTAGACTTCGTGGATTATAACTGCCAGGTAGGTGGTATTTGAAAGTGAGGGCAATATGGTAAGGTTTATGACTCTAACAGGGAGATTCACCCAGAGGCACAAGCTCTCTGGGCAAATCTCCCGTGCGGGGATTTACCAGAGGCTGTGTGATTTGGGTGAATCTCACCCGCACATAAGTATTTAACGCCAGCTATTAGGCTGCGTTAAATACTACACGTAAAGAGCCCACCACCGGCCGCATGAGTGCCTCTTGCGGTACTCGCACTGCCGCCGTAAACAAGCCTTAACGCCACTCCAACTGATTGACCCATATAATGCTTCCCTAATCCAATAGTCTAATAGCTATGGATGTAAGGGAAGGGCAGATAATCACTTGCATGTTCAAACCCTTGGGTAGGAAGCGTTAAAGTACGAAAGTGGGCTTTAATGTCTGTAAGTCAGGAAATGCCTTTATTCCACGATGTATGAAAACTAAATTTTCCAGAATTCTGTGCAGTCAGGGAATGCTGGGAGTTGTAGGTTTTAAACATTGAAAAGTTCATTAAGAAGAAACTAACTGCAAAAACAGAGAATGCTGGATTTGTAGTTTTCAAACATGTAAAGGTCACAAATTAAACACGCCTGCTGTATACCATTAGGCTGTATTATATCTAGACACATGCCTTTGCCACAGGCTATAAATAAATACTTTGCATGTCCCCACCTATTTCTTAAGTGAGAAATATGTTTTCATATGTTAGATTATGACGGCAATGCTATTAAATAACATGAGGCTGTGGTACCTTCAGACTCATTTTATTAGGGCCCCCTCGGGTATAACCCTCAAGTAAGTACTCCTGCTCTTTATTATTCATACATCAGTGCAAGACAAAAAGCTATGTCCGTCGTCTTGGTTCTCAGTTTCATATTATATATTATTATATATTAAGTCAAGGTGTGTATTTAAAACGGTTGGGATATTTTGATGAGACTTGGCATAAAACTTTTAAGGGCCGGAGAAATGCTACTTTATAACTTTTACAAACAGCCCTTTGGCTGCCTTTTCTCATCCCCCTTAAGTTAGGGGGGATGAGATCTGACCCTTGTGCTGCCATCTCATAGTGCATTTAGTGATAGCTTAAATTAATTGGGAATGAGATCTGACCTTTTTTCTGCCATCTGTTAGCGAATTAAGTGATCGCCTAAGTTCAGGATGGGATTGATCTTGGTGCTGTCATCTGTTGGTGAATTGAGTGATAGCTTAAGTTTATCAGGGAGGCGATCTGACCTTTGTGCTGCCATCTTTTGGTGAATTGAGTGATAGCTTAAGTTTATCAGGGAAGAGATCTGCCCTTTGTGCTGCCATCTTTTGGTGAACCAGTTGATTGCCCCCTGAGAGTCAACTTTGCTTTTGATTGCTACGCAGCTGAGTGTTTTTTTTATAGAATACATGTCTCTCACACACTTAAAATAGCCAGTACCCTAGTTAACTGAGTAATTAAAATGACCCCAAATCTATTCTACTGCACAGCAATAAAGCAACGGAATGTTTCATCTCTATATCCTGTAACAAAAGAGTATTAGAACTGGAGCAACACAGAGCCATGTGCCTTCCTATGAATCATAGGAATATGGAAAGCAACGTATGGTTAAGGAAGGTAATACTCACAGGTGCTCGACCCCTATGCTGCGTAGCGGCGCTCACACGCTCCCGATCCCTCACGGCCTCAGAGGGTGTGTGTCTGTACAGAGAATACAAAGCAAAATCCAGGAAGCAGGCTGCATGCTATCAATTGCTAAAAAGTAATCCTTTATTGTTCCTATGATCATAGCAGCTGTAACTGAGGATCATGCGCTGTAAACTGTGGATCGTGTGCTGTAAACTGTGGGTGAGAGTTACTGTGCTCCAGTTCTAACACTCTTGTGTTACAGGATGTCCTGGTTGAGAACCAGGACACACCATGGAAAACCTCCAAGTCCAGATCTTGAAGGGACAGTTCAGTAGCAACCAAGATAGAAAAACACCTGAAGCCAAATGAATCTGTTATTTGACACAAAAACAATGGGTTAAACCAAGATTTGGGATTACTAGCCCGCTAAACTGTTGAATATATTTCTTTGTAGAATCATATGTGATGGTATACAATATGATGCTATTCTCAGTGTCTGCTTTTCTCTCATCCAGCATCCCCCACCCCCTGCTTCCTCTCTCTCCTCTCCTTTGGTTGCCCACCATAGTATGCTGTTATCTCTCTATTTTATTACCCCCTCCATTCCTCAGTATATTCTGGGTTTATTATCTTGTTATCTAATGTAATTAGCTCCTTATTTTCTGTTAACCTTGTTTTAATCAGTACTACTCTGACCTGAGGAAGAGGGTAGATCCCCTTGAAAGCTTGTCTAGTAAAATAACTGTTAGTCATTAAAAGTATCACATTCTCTACTTTTTACTCTATATTGGACTAACACGGCAAACAATTTTATTTTTTTTACTCAGTTTTTTTTCTTTCAATGATATTTGTAGCTCGTGGGTACCTCTAGTGGTGAGTTATATGTAGTGTATTTACAATTTTGCAGTGTAGTGAGGACTTAAGGTTAAAGGGACTGTTCAGTGGAAATTATCAATATTTGTTAAATTGTTAGTTTGTGTAAGGTATACTTAGTTATTCTACATATTCTCTACGTTTTGAAAAATCAGTTGATTTCATACCCTTTGCTGTTTCCTGCTGTTGACATAAGTGAGCTGACATTTCAGGTTCTATGGTCCTTCTTCTTCCATGATGCACGCAACCATGAAATGTTCCGAACAGTTATTTCTACTGATTGGCTTTGGTGGGTCAAACATGCTCATCTCTACTGACTGAGTACACAGAAATCAACCCAGGTGCTGGGTCAAGGGCAAGACCATAACGCCTCTAGTATGGGTCCTGCAAACAGGAAGTCAGTATTTCGGAAGCATTTATATATACACAGACAAATGCTGAATAGGCAGATTAAGGTCATTGGGATGAATAAATACTGCTCTTTTATCTGAAAAGCTGTTATTTGCACACAAAAATTGTGAATCTCTGACATAAATATCAAACCTATAATGGTAAATAGAATGTTGATATCTGCCAGTGAATATTTCCCATTGTTTCTGCAACTTGAAAGTCACAGATGTGACTGAGCCCTGTCTGCTGGCTCATAGAATAACATTAGGACATAAGACACTGACATGCACAGATTGAATGCATCATTAAAGGTGGGTACAACACTGTACCAATCATTCAAAGATGATAGACAGAATCTGCAATATTTCTTGCTGTCATCTCGAAAGAAGTGAATACACACAGTTACAAACGTTCTCCCTATAGTATAGGGAGATAGTTTGTGACTCCCCTACTCCCTATGATCGAGGTGACTCCCTATATTCAGTACGGGGGGGGGGCACCTCGGCTGAGGGAAATTTTTCGTTTGAAACATCCGTTTCTGATGCAAACATTCGCCGGCAACGTAAACATTAATTTTCGGCCGTATTCACGTTACCGATAAAGGGCCAATCCCGTTGGTACCGGGATGTGTGTACCCAGGTTTAATTGAATGATGATAATAATAATAACATTATTTGTAATTGTACTGGAACTCATCATCTGTGATCAGTCATCTTGTTTGACATTGGTAACTGTATCAATATTAGTTCTCTCTTTACAACACAGCCAAGTGATACACTTGGGACATGAACTGACAGCTGTTAGACACCTACCAGACACCTTTATATTGTATATAGATAAGAAAGTAAACACACACAGTCAGAATCATTCTCACTTCCCCTGCTTCTCACTCCCCAGATTTGTCGCAATCCTGATTTCTGGTGAGACCAGTGGCCTATATTGTACTAATAGTAGCTAAATAAAGTCGACTGTCTACAAGAGAACATTGGTTCTGCTGTAAAAGGCTTATAAATGGTATAGCATTGATTTAAGGGCTACCATGGAAACTATAAATTACCCAGAAGTCTCATTGAATTTAACTCAGTTACAACTAATGCAGAAACCCGTGGAATGGAAACGAAATACAAAATACAGTATGAGTCTTCAGTATGAAATGACATTAGATCTGTCTCAACCCTGTGAACCCATATCAATGACCATTCAGAATGGTAATGGAATGTATCTGTGTAAGTGAATTGTATGCTGAGTTTTAGGAAGCACACCGCCTGAGTATATTTCAGTTGTCTGTGAGTATTAGTGGTAACATATTTTAAATTGGAAGATGGTCTACTGAGGCTTATGAATGGAAATGAATGCAAAAAAAATCTTTAAGGCTAATTAAATCAACAGATAAGACTGAGCTTCATCATTAACCTGTTCCCTACATATTATACTGTCTTTTAATTGCATTTGGCACTGATCCTGATCCATAAGACAAAATAATGTCATTGTAGCACATCTCTGCCCCAGTAATAGTCAGAACATGTCCTCAATGTGCATCCAAACTGCAACAAAATTCAAACTTCCCCAACGGTTAAATGTGACGGATTGCAGGATATTGTTTGTACTTTATATACAGTATAACCCCAACTGGTCCAAACCTAAGGCTCGGTACACACAAGGGGATATTTCACCGCTCTGATGGGGATTAAAGTGGTACTGCAGCCGAAGCTACTGCAACCTTCGGCTGATATTTCATTCCGATAAACCAAATTTCGATTACAGTAGTCAGTCGGGTCAAAAAAGCCTTAAAAGGGCATATTTTAAAGCCTTGTTATTTACATTAGTTGTGACATACCACAGTTTTGTTTTTTACATTTTAATTAAGGACAATCCACCCTCATAAGAACATCTTTTAGAAGAATGGCCTCTTTAAAATATGTTGATATATCATAGTTTGTCCTATGAATTCATTACTGTATGCCTGCTATGCTTCTGGATGCCTCATGGAAACTGAGCAATTTAAAAACCGTACTGAGCCTGGGCATGCTCAGAGAGGCAGACATTGGATAACATTTAGTCATTGGCTGTGATGTAAACTGTCAAATCCAGTTGCTAACTGGAAGAACCAG
This sequence comes from Hymenochirus boettgeri, assembly GCA_019447015.1. Taxonomy (NCBI): domain Eukaryota; kingdom Metazoa; phylum Chordata; class Amphibia; order Anura; family Pipidae; genus Hymenochirus; species Hymenochirus boettgeri. The sequence goes on along the minus strand of JAACNH010004491.1, from coordinate 10,921 downwards.
TAAGCAGAAACAGGGGAAACAGGACATAGTATCCAAAGTTCCAAGAATGCACAAGGCACACCGCTGTTCTCCTTGGCCAGACAGAGTTGGTAGGTGCATCCCTCGGCCCCTACTTCCAGGGCTTCACATCCAAGCAAGGAAAAAGTAGAGGAGCACACTACATGGTGAATCTTCTTTATTTGTGCAAAACAACACAGCATACAACGTTTCGGGACTCTAGGCCCCTTCCTCAGGTATCTGAAGAAGGGGCCTAGAGTCCCGAAACGTTGTATGCTGTTGTTTTTGCACAAATAAAGAAGTATTCACCATATAGTGTTGCTCCTCTACTTCTTTCCTTGCTTGAAACAGGACAGTGCAGGATTTGAGGTTAGACTATTACCTTATAGGGTTTTGGGGGGTGATTTACCTGTATGTAAGTTTTCATTTTGGGGCTGGACTTGCCCTTTAAGCGGGTTTCATTGTCCTGTCCTAAATATCACTCACCCAGCCATCAGTAGGGTTGAAAGGCATGTGGATTTATATTGGACTTGTATCTAATTGTAAAGGTAAAGGTAGATAGTATGCTGCACACTAACAGGCTTTTACAATTAACTATATATATAGCTATATATATAAATATTAATGATATAATAATTAGTAATACTAATGATAGTAAAAATGATTACTAATAGTAATGATTACTATGTAATATACTATTGATTTAATGATTGTATTCATTTTTACTAATAGTAATAATATTAATGATTTATGATAGCGATAGTGATTGCTGATAGTAATATTACTAATGATTTAATGATAGTAGTGATTACTGATGTAATAATACTAATGATTTAATGATAGTAATAGTGATTATCTGATAGTAATAGTACTAATGATTTAATGATAGTTATAGTGATACAGATGTAATAATACTGTTGATTTATGATAGTAATAGTGATTACTGATAGTAATAATATTAATGATTTAATGATAGTAATATGATTACTGATGATTATAATAATACTAATGATTTAATGATGGTAATAATGATTACTGATTGTAATAAATATACTAATGACTTAATGATAGTAATAATTATTACTGATAGTAATAATCTATTGATTAATGATAGTAATAATGATTACTGATAGTAATAATATTAATGATTTAATGATAGTAATAATGATTACTGATGATTATAATAATACTAATGATTTAATGATGGTAATTGATTACTGATGGTAATAATAATACTATTGACTTAATGTAGTAATAGTGATTACTTAGTAATAATGCTATTGATTTAATATGGTAATATATGATTACTGATGGTAATAATAATACTATTGACTTAATGATAGTATAGTGATTACTGATAGTAATAATGCTATTGATTTAATGATAGTATAAATGATTACTGATGATGATAATAATACTATTGATTTAATGATAGTAATAATTATTACTGATAGCAATAATACATTGATTTAATGATAGTAATAGTGATTGTCTTTTCCCAGGCTTTCCCATGCATTTCCACTGGTGTGTTTGGTAAGTGCCATTTCTAGTGTCAGTGTGACTTTATTACCTGTGCCCAGTTAGTACCTTTGCTCCTAATCAGTAACACTTTCTTGCAGGATATCCTGCTGAATCAGCAGCAGACGTGGCCCTGGGACCATCAGGGAATTTCTAGATCAATAAAGACAAGGTGAGTGGAATGGAAAGAAGAAAAGGGAATAGGTAGAACTGAACATATCATTGTATCAGAATGGATGGAAAGACAGGTTTACAATGGGAAGACCAGAATAACATTTGAATTTTTATTGACTGTCATATTCTGTTGACAGAGTTTGTTTATTTTCTAATTTCATCTTGTCTTAGTTTGATCGCATTATCATCTGCGTCTTTTGGGAAAAGATGAGGAGATTTATCTTAAGAAACTCCCAGAATACTTCCCCTCTGGGTAAGTGACATAGGAAAAGAAGTAAAGTTGTGGCGTCTCTGGCAGTGGGGTATAGTTTTAATACAGGAAAATATGGGCTGAGCTTAAATCAAGTTCACAGTTACTTTCTCCACTCTTTCAGCTTAGAAGAAATGGCGCCCCTGTATGAGGGTAAGAGTAATCTGCAGTGTGCATGACAGAAAATGGAATTGTGTGCGTTGCTTACTAATAATGGGGATTTTCTACAACTAAAGAGTTAACTGGTTTGTCTATAAGTGCCTTGGCTATAGTATAATGCCGCCTGCATTTGAAAGTGTGAAAAATTCTCTGTCTGTATCACTCTCAGGGATTTGTATTTGTCGATAATTTAAAGTAAATCTAAACTGTATTAACAAACTAATATAATATAAAACACTTTTTGTTTTACAGTGACCACTGCCATTGTCTCCTTACAGGATTCAGTCCTCAGTACCGTGGCAATCCTTCCTCTGACTCTGCTTAGGTGGTGACACTGTCCCCCCTGACCCGACTTCACTAGCACACCAGTCTGGGGAGAATGGCAGAAATTACTGTCAACAGAATGTGGAGGGGAGTTGTAAGTAACTTCTGTACACAAGGGCAGATAAAAGACCTACCAGACTTGCTGATACTAACCGTTTGTTAGTCTGAAGGTTGGGAATTAAAGTGCCAATGCCAATATTACGGCTTGATCAGTCTTGTAATCAATAAAAGTCTGCAGAATTAACTATGGTTTTACAGATAGGACAGATTACTTGGACTGACTTATTTTGGCCAAAAATGAGTTAGAAGCGATTGCTCACGGCAGTATTTATCATCGGTATTTCATGCCAATTGTCCAAAATATCAGTTATGGAATGATCAGCCAAAATATTAACCCTTGTGTATGCAGCCTTAGGGCTCATTCCTGTAATAGAGACAACAGGAACAGTCCTGTAATGCAAATAATCAGGTTGGCCCACCAGGACACCAGGAAATCCCCAGCGGGCAAACATCCAACCCGTACATATAAATAAATGTTAAATTTAGATACAGAGGAAAAAGAACAGTAAGAAATGTCACATTAATAAACATAAAAAAAAGAGGGAAAAAAGAGTGAAAAGAGACATTAAATTTTTGAGTGGTTTTTGAGTGGACCACTTAAAACTTTATGGTGGGCGGGGGGCAACCGCAGGGGGCCAAGAGCCAGGGGCCCCATCTTCCTACATTCCTATGACAGATATAGCCTCTTCTCAAAACCACTGTGAATAAGCACGGATAGGGGCCCATCATAGTTTTGCTGGGGGGCCAGTGATTACTAGTTATGTCCGCTGATGGTGGGTCTCTGATCTTATATTTCCTGGTAGGCCTCAATACACTTGTCAGGAGGGTTTGATATGTAATATCTGTTAATGTAATTTATAAAATGCTGGTTTGGTGATTTAATGCTTTGACTGGTTTCTGACAAGGTTAAGCTTGTCCTATCGAGTCTGATACCACCGTTCTAACCAATGTCACGGGCTGCATTTTCTTTCTATCCCTCTGTGTGTATAAAAGCTGTTTGTGCTGCATGATAAGACCAGGTGGGTGTTGATGACAGTGAAAGGTCCTGACATTCCGAGGTGCCCGTGTTTTACTTCACTAATCAATGAGAGGCGAATCATAGTTCCGTGATAAATCACAGATATAGCGGAAGTCCAGCACAGACCCACAAGCTTGCTGACAAAAAAGTGACGCTCGGTATTATAAATCAATGTTTGGCAGTTGCAGGCATCAATTTGACCCTTTTAAACAGAGCAACTCATTGATAAATGACCACCTTTATTGCAAGTGTACATAAAAACAATTAGTTAATTATGCGCTGAACATTGCACCTTTTACCTCCTTTACTGGCATCACTGATGCATTAACAAACTAAATCAATCTGCTATAACATCCCTTTTGAGCAATTGCGATATTAAAAGCTTTACAACATTTTTGTTATTGTTAATTAAAATAAAAGATAATAATTGTTACACTGTCTTACGATTTTGCAGGATTTGGAATTCGAGACCATTGGTGTCTCAGAATCTTAAGATTTATAGGGCAAATAAAACTAAATACTCATCTGCATAAGAAGCACAGGGAAATGGTGTTCGACTAAGCCAAATGTTACTGTATTGTTTTTATTATCTTATATAGTTCTAAGCTTACTGAATATACAGGCCCTGCTGCAACACGTGCTAACAATCTAATCTGAGCAAATATCCTCATTGACATGGTCTTATGTCTGGGATCGCTCGGTTGGGTAAGTAAAATGATCCCAATGTATGGTCACTTTTACTCTGATGTGTTTGTGTTGCTGCAGGACAATCCACCTTAATTTACTCAGTCCCCCAGCCAGGCTATTTGATTCTCTTGTAGGGCAAGCATGCTCAGTAATCCCAATGAGGCCGCATTGGGAGAGCAAATTTCCACCATGCAGTTCACGTACCAACTGTCACCATTCCAGCTACAGCAAACTATCATAACAAAGCATTATGATACTAGGGCCATATTTATAAAGAGCGGCATAGCAATTTAGCATACTGCACATTATCGTAATGAAGGACAATGGCCATAAATGTACGGCTGCAGTCATACATTTACAACCGAACGTTAAATAACGAACATATGGCCGTAGAATACCATGTGGTAGTAAAATACTGCAATGGTAGTCTATGGGGAGCAAAACTTGATACTTATCATACTATAGATTACAATAACTGTCATAATTAATGTTGTTAAACCAATCACTAAAGGGTGGTTCACTAAAATATGGCCCTAAGGGCCCTTTTAATAAAAATCGTTACGTTATCGTAAAATACCGATCGTTATCGTAAATAACGACCGGTTTTTACCGATAACGACCGTTATTTACCGAACGACGTATTCCGATAACGGTCGTTACTTACCGATAACGACCGTTATCGGTAAATAACGACCGATATCGTTAAATAACGGTCGTTACGGTAAATAACGACCGGTATTTACCGATAACGACCGGTATTTAACGATATCGGTTAAATAACGGTCGTTATCGGTAAATAACAGTCGTTATCGGTAAAACCCGGTCGTATTTTACGATAACGATCGGTATTTTACGATAACGATAACGATTTTTATAATAGGGCCCTAAAGCACTTGATTGACAGATAAAATGTAAGATGTTTTAGACTGGATAGCTAAAGAAATAGGTGACAGATCAACAAAACCACGGTACAGTGATAGTTGGAAAGAATATAGTTTCCATAAGTGGGCAATTTAAAATCTACTTTCCCAGTGTGCAACCCCTTAAGAACACAACAAATTTGGCACCTTTTATTGAATAAGCCCTAAGTGTACTGTTCCTTAACTTATAGTTTGATCTGTGTAGCTTTCACATGATGTATGAGGACAATCTTATAACACTGTTCCTTCCTTCCCGATGCTGCACATCTCTCCTCTAAACTGTAGAATTTTAAGGAAACCAAACCAAGGAGGTTCCTGTTTGTTGAGATTAATATTATTAAAGTCATGCAGAAAACTTTACAGTCTTATTATTTTACTCAAAACAGAAATAGGTAAAACTCCCTAATCTTTATTACATATAAAGCTTAAAACCATGATCCATCTATTGATTGGCCATTGGTTCAGTCAATAATACAAATAACTGTACGGGGCTCTTACACTAAAAGAAGCTGCAGTCAGTGCCTCCCTTTCTAAACATGTACTGGGACATTCTGTAACAAGAAAGGAGAAATCTAGTTCCATTCCTGCAGTGGCTGTTTTTGTTATTGAATGATGGCCCTGTGTATCTGTGCCTGATCCCCAGGCTTAAGTGCAAAAGTTCAATGTACGTGATAATATGGGGAGGGACTAGTCTTCATTATTTTAGCTTTTTATTTTAGGTTTGTCTATAGTTTGCATTAGGGCCACAATTCTAAGCCTGAAAAAGTACAGCATTGCCTTAAATTACAGATCGTTCTTGGTATTTTATGTCCTTCTCACTATTTACAGTTGTGGTTCAAAATGCCAGCATAGCTGTAAAGTCCACAGCTAAGGGTGCCACACCAATAAGGCAATTTGAAAAAAATGTTCAGGACACCAGTAACCCCTGTAATGAAATCCTATGGCCGAAGGCTCCCCGATTGAGAGCGCACACCCCATTTAGCTCCGGGCATGTTTCCCTTTCCATCACCGCTGACTGCACAGTAATTTTGTGGCTAAATATTTTAGTATATTGCGGTTTAGTAATTGTGGACATAATTTACAACAGCTGTGTGAAAAAAGGTATGATGTAAAATAATGATATTTTACAATGTTGTTGAGTGTGTTATTGCTATTGCACATTAGTATAAAAACGCCTCAAAATTATAGTCCCAGCATCTTCAGACAGTTCTTGGGCTTTGCAGGGTGTCTGCACTCTCCCTGCATTGTCCAGGCCTGCGTGTCTAACTGTGCCCTGTATAGCTTAATGATGTCATTGCCATCGCCGTACCATGATATTAAAGGGCATTGTAGGATCAACCAAGATACCTGCGAAGCAATTATTTACTGTTGTGTGTTCAAGAACTGTCCATTATCGAAAAAATCTCCCTGTAATTTGGTTTCTACTTACTGAAATGAGTACAGAGGAAAGGCTGGGCCTCAAAAGCTCAAGCTCTTCAACCTGTTTAAGAATCATCTCAAAAACCCAATAGGGAGCAATAACATGTTCAACCCCTGGTCTCCGCAGAGGCTTAATTGCTTCCCTTTTCCATATGTTGACAAATAATAAATACAAACAAATACAACGAGCATTCTCACATGTAGAGACGCTTAAATTATTTATTATTGCACTGGGATACCTTTGCATTATATCATGCAGCGTACGGCACATTAGCAGTGTATACTGATTATATTGTGTTTATTTTATTGTGCCCCACACACAGGAAAACCAACATGTACTTGATTTATTAGTAAATCATTGTACTGTCTATCAGGGAACTTTAGGGTTGTTACTGAACCATCAGATTAACACACATTAACACATAAACTACATTGCTCCCTTCCTGTCCAAACATCCTACCAACTGCAGATACCTGAAAGACATAATCTATCTCTCCTATGCTTGACATATGTCCCTCTAATAGGCCTGCACCTCTCTGTGCCTGACATTTACTTCCCTGTGCCTGACATGAACCTCCTTGTGCCTGACATGTACCTCCCTGTGCCTGACATGTACCTCCCTGTGCCTGACTGTTCTCCATGTGCTAGACATGTAACTCTTATACTTGAAATGTACAGCCATATGCTTGAACATTTATCTTCCTGTGCTTGACAATTCTCCCTGTCTAAAAATGTAACAAAATCTGCTTAACATATATCTTCCTGTTAATAGTCATGTATCTCCCTGTTGCTAGACATGTAACAACAAGCTGTCTCTGGGTATACCCACCAGAGAATCATCAAGGTCTAATAGGCTTAGGCAGACTCTCCTGTACTCAGAAATTCAAATTTTTCAACATGTGCTTAATATCTCTCCTGTAATAGAAATCTCATGTGTTGACTTGTATACTCACTGTGCTCGAATGTACCTCTCCTGTACTAGACATGTTTCCTTCCGGTACTGACATTACCTATCTGTGCTAGACATGTCTTCCTGTACATGACACGTACCTCCGCGTTAGACATGTTCCTTCCTGTACGTGACATGTACCTACCTGTGCTAGACATGTACCTCCCTGTCGTGACACGTACTAACTATACTAGACATGTTGCCTTCCTGTACTTGAACGTGTACCTATCTGTGCTAGACATGTTCCTCCCTTACGTGACACGTACCTCCCTGTGCTAGGTATGTTTCTTCCTGTACTGACACGTACCTTCCGTGCTGACATGTACCTACGTGCAGACCATGTTCCTTCCTGTACGTGACACATACCTCCCGTGCTAGAACTGTTCTTCCTGTACGTGACATGTACCTACTGGGCTAGTACATGTACCTCCCTGTACGTGACACGTACCTCCCGTGCTAGACATGTACCTCCCTGTACGTGAACATACCTTCCTGTGCTAGACATGTTCCTTCCTGTACGTGACATGTACCTACCTGTGCTAGACATGTTCCTTCCTGTACGTGACACGTACCTCCCTGTGCTAGACATGTTCCTTCCTGTAGGTGACATGTACCTTCCTGTGCTAGACATGTACCTCACTGTACGTGACACGTACCCTCCCTGTGCTAGACATGTTCCTTCCTGTATGTGACACCACCACCCATGCTAGGCATGATACTTCCTGTACGTGACAGTACCTAACCTGTGCTAGACATGTATCTCCCGGTGTAATGAACATGAGGGAGGGTAGGTTATAACTGAAAATGAAAGGAACTGGGCCTTTCTGTAGTGAAAGATTTATTATGATTTTTAACAGGTAAATCTACTTGTTGAATTACATACATAGAAAGGGGTTTGTTATTTTCATCATCAATTTTCTGGTCAATATGTTGTGAGTTTTAGTGTGACTGTCTCCTATAAAACAGATGTTGAATGCTGTGAAACGATTGTTCATTTCTGATCGGTTTTACGCGTGTTAACAATAACGATAGTTAACAATAACGACAGTAAATTACCGTACTGATTCTAAATAACGCAATCGTAGATTTACGATCCCCATAGAATACAGTTGCGGTAGTTTCATCACATTTACAACATTCGGTCATAAATTACGACCGCGCGCGCCCTTTTACGCCTGTGGTTGTACATTACTGTAACGCTCGGTAACACAATTTAGTGAATGAACGATCGGTTTAACAATCGTTAAAGGTACAGTATCGCTAAAAACGATACCACAACTTTTACAAATATGGCCCTTAGGGCGTGATTTATAAAGTTTGTTAACAGATTTTTTACATACGATTGGAAAATTATCGTTGATAGTGGTAATTTTCTGATGCAGAAAGTGCTTTGTGTCCACAGTATAAATGGCAGCAGCGGCCATAAATGGATACGTACAATGGACCCTATTTTAACGTTTGGAAATCACACATTTACGATAGTGATCGTACGTTTACAATAGCACATACAATACCATACAGTAGTCTACTTTGTACTCACCATAACCCATGGTATCACAAATTTACAACATCACGGGTTTTTATAATTAGGCCCAATGTGTTCAATCCGTCCTGGTAATCTCCCCATTAAAGTAATTTGATTGGTTGCTGCAATGAATAACGCTGGCAAATTTTGCACTTGTTATTGCCCAACCCTGCTGTGTTAGGCCTGGACAGCTTTAAGTGCTGGACAATTAACAGGAGCGTTACTTACAATAAACTGTGTCTATAGGTGCCACCTAGGGCACCTTTTAGTTTAGCAAGGAAATAATAAGCAACTGTAAAACCCTGATGTACCACAAAAATTGAATCATACCATTACAAACATAATAAGGAAATCCCAAAATAGTCGGATTTATAATCTCTTTTTACTAAACAAATTCTTTTCCTATCACAATGATCTTTCTTTAGGCTTGTAACATTCTCTAATTTTCAGTCTCTTCATTTGTATTATTAATAAAGCTATTCCAAGCTCATAAAAAATATTGAGGTGTTTAACTGATTTGACAATAGTTGATAGAAGATAATAGATAGATAGAAGATAAAGTGCAGTTAAAGGGCATTTAAGAGACAATACTTTTGCGTTTGGTTGCTTACATCTTCTATTTAACCAAAGACGTTGAATTTCTTTCTCAGTTAATTGCTTTAAAGTGCAACTCAAAAAAAATAAAAGTTTTTCAATGTTAAATAGGATTCACAGTTGTTGGGCCTGTGGTTTGGACTAACAGAAGGACGTTTCCTGTGAGTGTAACGAACTGTGAGTGTCCCTTTCTCTTAAGGACCTTGCTCTCAAGGACATAAAAATAGACATTGAACAAGGGCAATTAAACAAGGTTTTGTGTCGTCACTGTGTTTTGGTTGTTGTTGTATTAGAAGGGACAGTTTTGTCAGTACCATGCAATGTGCATCGTGCCACATGTATGAACCTGGAGCAGACGTTCCGTGAACCTATGTCTGTGTCAGGTGGTGAGTGGGTTGCCCGTTTGGAAGCGAGGTAGGAGTCTAAGGGGGCGCTTGCCATTGCGGGATTGGCAGAACGGGGGTCAGCAGGCACTGGCTGGGGCCATTATAGAGGTGGGTGGAAGAGGGACAGAAGGTGAGAAGGAGGTAGTTTTGTTAGGTTACTAGGGAAGTGGGGGGACGGAAGAGTAGGGGGCTTCTTCCCAGATTGTCCATCCCAACACATTTGCCGCCTTAGGTAATGAGTGAGGAGGACACCTCGGAATTAGCGTGTATGGAGGGGGCTAGTCCTTGAGCACCCAGGAGCTGCCATCTCTGATACAAGTGAGGAGAACGAAGGGTCAGGAATGCAGGCAGTGGTAGTGGTAGGGGACTCATTATAAGAAGGGTAGATAGGGTAATCTGCCGCCAAGACCATCATTCCGAACTGTGTGTTGCCTGCCTGGTGCTAGGGTTCGGCATGTGGTGGATCGTGTAGACAGATTATTGGTGTGGGGCCGGGTGTGACCCGGCGGTCTTGGTTCACATTGGTGCCATGACAAAGTTAGAGGTGAGGTGAGGTCCTTAAACATGATTTCCGAGAACTAGGGGCCAAGATAAAGCAAGGACCTCCAGGGTAGTGTTTTTCAGAATACTACCGCAGCCACGTGCTAAGCCGGGAGACAGCGGAGCTTAGGAGCATTAATGTGTCTAAGAAGTGGTGTAAGGAAGGGGTTTGGGTTTATTGAGAACTGGGCAGACTTTGCTGTCGGCTACAGGCTCTTTAGAAGGGAGGGGTTGCACCTCACTGTGGTGGTGCAGCTGTTTTAGGGGAGAAGATGGCTAGAGGGTTGGAGGAGATTTTAAACTAGGTTTGGGGGGGAGGGTATTAGAATCTCACTGGGATAGATTGTCCAGGAGAAACAGGGTGTAGATAGGCCAGTGGTGGTTGGAAAGGGGGGGTGGGC
>JAACNH010004490.1:0-16165 GCA_019447015.1 Hymenochirus boettgeri | reverse complement strand
AGAAAGTGCACTGAGGATTCTGTGTCCCTCTAAAAGGTACAAGGACACAGACTGAAGTTATACAGTGAAACTCTGTATTAAAGGGATAATGTATCCCCTACTGTAGATTCCCGCCCCCCCCAGTAGTACTATAGAGTATTTACTGTTTATGGACATTTTTCTTTTTCCCGCTGCAGGTTTCGCCCCATGTGGTGCCAGGACTTGGTGCACAGTTTTGTTATCGCAGCATGCAGGAGGTGAGTAGTAGTTGCCCTACTTATATCACTTGGTACAGCCAATAGGGACTGGGTGTCAGGGAATGGCATATCTGGCTGCTGCTTGCTTTCTTGGATGTTCCAGGCGGTTCTATGGTTATTTGTCCTTATCCTGACTCTGTTTCTTCCTTTCAGCAAGAGGAACACGTCATGTTTATTGGTTTGAACGTCTCGTATGTGATTTCATGGAGGGATTTGCCAATAGAAAACTGCTCCCTAGGTGGGTAAGGAGAATCCCCCACAGCAAATTCCTAATTTACAGGCCAATTCCAGCACTAAATGCAAACTTTACATACAGGTAAATCACTCCCCCACAAACCCTTAAACTAATAGTTTTGAAATGTAAAGGTGTAAGTCCTAACCTGAAATCCTGCACACATGTCCTGTTTGCCCCTGTTTCCCTGCTTCCTGGTTCTTCCAGTAGTAACTGACAGTTATGGATTTGACAGTTGACAGCTCACAGCCAATGACGGAATGTTAATCCCCCTGTCTGCCTCTCTGAGCATGGCCCATGCACAGTACAAGGCTCGTAACAGTTTCTAAATGGTCAGTTTTACACTAGGTACACAGAAGCAGGCAGACATACAAGTAAAATGATTCATAGGACAACTTGATATATCAATTATTATAATGCCATTCTTTCAAAGATGTTCTTATGGGGTGAGTGTCCTTTAAGGGCAACTAACCTAAACTGACTTTTTGTAACTCTTTGAGTTGTCGAGCACCTTGACTAGTTCACCTTCCAGCTGCCTCGTGTCCCTGAATGTGACAGCTCTTTATCCAGTCTTGTAACGTTGGATTTCAAGAGGGGTTAAATAACATTGATACATGTGACTGTATCCGTGCAATAAGGTATGAATTATAACCAGATCTAATACCGCGATGTACATTCAACATGATTTCACACCATTGGTGATCGTGTAGGTTAAAGGTTAAGTACAACTGTGAAAATTGCTCAATTGGAAGCAGCAGCTTTAAAAAAAAACGCTTTTGGATTTTCTTTTTCTTTTCCTCCCTAAATCCCCCCCAGACCCCCCCGAGCCTGCCTTATTCGATACAAGTTTTGCTGACAATTGTTTGTCCATTAGGTTGCAAGTTTTAGCTCCTCCCCTCCGAGATTATCACCTACCTCCTGATTGGTTTCCTCACCGGTAAGGCTCGTCATAAGGACAACAATATTGTCAGCATTCTTTTGAATCTAATAAGGAATGTCTCTGGGGGTCTTAATAAGAAAAATATGCCAAAAGCATTTTTAAAGCTGGCCGCTGTCCAATTGAGCATAACTCATTTTCCAGGTACTTACCCTTGCGTGTAGCTGATCAGCTACTTGCGGGTCCTGGGGGATTCGCTTTCATATATCCATGCTTTACAGTGGACTGGAGTCTAAAAGGGATTAGCAGACCGAACAAATGGATTGATGGGTAGATAAATAGTAGATAGATAGGTAGCTAGATAGACCTGACACTGTAGATCATAGATGGTCGCTCGCTCGATGGTCGATAGGTAGAAGGTGGCTGAACTCGGGAGGTAGACACTAATAGATAGATAGTTCGGTTAGGTAGATGATAGATAGTTGGGTAGGTAGGTAGACAGATCACTATCCCCCCGGCTGACCTTCCCATGATAGACAACTCAGACGCCTTCATTAATACACTGTTCCCCACCGGCTGACCTTCATGATGGACACTCAGACCCTTCATTAATACAGACTGTTCCCCACCAGGCTGACCTTCCATGATGGACACTCAGACCCTTCATTAATACAAACTGTTCCCCACCAGGCTGACCTTCCATGATGGACACTCAGACCCTTCATTAATACAAACTGTTTCCCCCAAACCAGGCTGACCTTCCATGATAGACACGCAGACCCTTCATTAATCAAACTGTTCCCCACCAGGCTGACTTCATGATGGACCCTCCAGACCCTCATTATACAGACTGTTCCCCACCCCCCACCAGGCTGACCTTCCCTGCTGGACACTCAGACCCTTCCTAATCAAACTGTTCCCCACCAGGCTGACCTCCATGGATAACACGCAGAACCCTTCATTAATCAAACGGTTCCCCACCAGGCGACCTTCCTGATGGACACTCAGACCCTTCATTAATACAAACTGTTCCCCACAGGCTTGACCTTCCTGAGTGGGGCGGTGACCACTCAGACCCTTCATTAATACAGACTGTTTCCCCACCAGGCTGACCTTCCATGATAGACACTCAGACCCTTCATTAATACAGACTGTTTCACCACCAGGCTGACCTTCCATGATAGACACTCAGACCCTTCATTAATACAAACTGTTCCCCACCAGGCTGACCTTCCTGATAGACACTCAACCCTTCATTAATACAAACTGTTCCCCACCGGCTTGAACCTTCCATGATAGACACTCATACCCTTCCTTACTAAAACTGTTCCCCACCAGGCTGACCTTCCCCTGATAGACCTCAGACCCTTCCATTAATACAGTACTGTTCCCACCAGCTGACCTTCCATGATGGACACTCAGACCCTTCATTAATACAAACTGTTCCCCACCAGGCTGACCTTCCATGATGGACACTCAGACCCTTCATTAATACAGACTGTTTTTTTCCCCACGCAGGCTGAACCTTCCATATGACACTTCATACCCTTCATTAATACAAACTGTTCCCACCAGGCTGACCTTCCATGATAAGACACTCAGACCCCTTCTTAATACCAACTGTTTCCCCACCAGGCTGACCTTCCATGAATGGACACTCAGACCCTTCATAAATACAACCTGTTCCCCACCAGGGCTGACCTTCCATGATAAACACTCGAACCCTTCAATTAATACAAACTGATTCCCCACCAGGCTGACCTTCCATGATGACACTCAGACCCGTCATTAATTACAAACTGTTTCCCCACCCGGCTGACCTTCCATGATAACTCTCAACCCTTCATTAATACAAACTGTTCCCCACCAGGCTGAACCTTCCCATGATGACACTCAGACCCTTCATTAATACAAACTTTCCCCACCCATGCCGACCTTCCATGATAGACCTCAGACCCTTCATTTATACAAACTGTTTACCCCAACCAGGCTGACCTTCCCATGTATTGACACTCAGACCCTTCTTAATACAGACTGTTCACCACCAGGCTACCTTCCATGATAGACACTCAGAACCCTTCATTATACAAACTGTTTCCCCACCAGGCCTGACCTTCATGATGGACAACCTCAAGACCCTTCAGTAATACAAACTGTTTCCCCACGCAGGCCTGACCTTCCATATTGACACTCAGCCCTCATTAATACAACTGTTCCCCACCAGGCTTACCTTCCATGATGGACACTCAGACCCTTCATTAATACGAGACTGTTTCCCACCAGGCTTAACCTTCCATGAGGACACTCAGCCACCCTTCATTAATACAAACTGTCCCCCACCATTCTGACCTTCCATGATGAGCACTCAGAAACCCTTCTTAATACAACCTGTTCCCCACCAGGCTGCTTCCATGATGACACTCAGACCCGTCATTAATCAACTGTTCCCACCAGGCTGACCTTCCTGATGGACACTCAGACCTTCATTAATACAAACTGTTCCCCCTCACCAGCTGCCCTTCCATGATGGACCCTCGACCCTTCATTAATACAAAAACTGTTCCCCACCAGGCTGAAACCTCCATGTTGACACTTTCGACCCTTCATTAAATACAACTGTTCCCCACCAGGCTGAACCTTTCCATGATGGACACTCCAGACCCTCATAATACAACTGTTCCCCCCGAGGCTGACCTTCCTGATGACACTCAGACCCTTCCTTAATACAAACTGTTCCCCCCACCAGGCTGACCTCCATGATGGACACTCAGACCATTCATTAATACACCTGTTCCCCACCAGCTGAACCTTCCTGAGACACCCAGACCCTTCATTTTATACAAACTGTTTCCCACCAGGCTGACTCCTTCATGGATGGACCTCAGACCTTCATTATACAAACTGTTCCCCACCAGCCAGGCTGACCTTCCAGGATGGACACCAGACCCTTCTTTATACAAGACTGTTTTCCCCACCAGGCTTGACTTCCATGATGGACACTCAGACCATTCATTAATCAAACTGTTTCCCCCACCAGGCTGACCTCCCATGATTGACACTCAACCCTTCATTAATACAACTGTTCCCCACCAGGCTTACCTTTTCCATGATGGACACTCCGACCTCATTAATACAGATTGTCCCACCCGGCTGACCTTCCCTGATGGACCTCAGACCCTCATTAATACAAACTGTTCCCTCCGCCACCAGGCTGACCTTCCATGATAGACACTCAGACCCTTTTGTCATTAATACAAACTGTCCCCCCACCAGGCTGACTTCCATAAATAGACACTCCGCAGACCCTTCAATTAATACAAACTGTTTTCCCCACCAGGCTGACCTTCCATGATGGACACTCAGACCCTCTGAAGTGGCGTCACCTCCCCCACTCGCTCTCTCCATCTGATTTTACCGCTGACAGAATAAGGACACTGGTTGGACGGTCTGGTTCTGCCACAGTTGTCCTGGACTCTTTGAGCTGGATACTGGCTCGATTGCCTCTACCGTCTGTGTGCCACACATTGAAGGACTTGTCTTGGGGACACAAAGGAGCAGGTAAGTTGGTAACACAGACTAATACCTGGGTCCAATACAGGCACATATCATGGTGTAGCCAATTCTCTCGCTGACTGAGCTGTACTATTATAATTCTATTACAGTGCTCTTTACTACAGATATAATTGGGATGCGTTATTCACTGTAATCTATATAAGATTGGAATAGACATTGACAATATTACAGACTAAATCAATCCCATATACTGGGAAGGTCATTTGTAAACACAGTTACAGGGTTGTCTCCTTTCCCAGCATGCCCTGCCATACGAATAGTGGCTCTTCTGCATAAGGACCTGCACCTTCCTGGCGTCTTCCTCTCTGTTTGTCATCTCGCTGACACTCTAATCGATGTAGAAGGAAAGGGCGATAGGGACTGTGTCACCATCACGCACCACGGACGGACCGGGAGAACCGTGACCAGTGTGAGTGTATGGGAGTCATTGTACCGGTAGTTACACTCAATGGGAATGATCTTACGTGGCCAGTGTGGTTTGCTACTTATATTATCAGTACGGTCACTATATATCACTAGATTGTCCAGTGATATGGATGTGTGCCCATAGTAACATTCAGTATACTCGTATTAATTCTACTCCTGGTGTAATCGTGTTTAAATGTCCTCCTGATAACCTGGGCGCTTGGTCAATGTCTAGGATGAACATGGCCATTGGAATAACCAACTCCAAACTGTCCCAGACCAGTTCATAACCATGATCATTAATATCATCCCCTAAACCCCACCCTGTCCCACTCCCTGAGCTGTGCTCTCTGTGCTATGTCCTAATATCTGGGCCCCGGGGACCCTCTGAACAGGCTCCAAAGGGAATATAAACCCTAACCCTCATGATACTGCAATAGAACTATCTCCCTCTCTTTATTATCCCCATCACTACAGTATCCCCATCACTACAGTATCCCCATCACTACAGTATCCCCATCACTACAGTTCCCGCCTCTCTACATAATCCCATCGCTCTACAGTATCCCCATCTCTACAGTATCCCCATCACTACAGTCTCCCCCATCACTACAGTATCCCCCTCTCTACAGTATCCCCCATCACTACAGTATCCCATCACTACAGTATCCCCTTCTCTACAGTATCCCCCATCTCTACAGTATCCCCATCACTACAGTATCCCCATCACTACGTCTACCCATCACTAACAGTATCCCCATTCAACTACAGTATCCCAATCACTAACATATCCCCATCGCTACAGTATCCCCATCACTACAGACCCATCACTACAGTATCCCCCTCTCTACAGTATCCCCATCACTACAGTATCCCATCACGACAGTATCCCCCTCTCTACAGTATCCCCCTCTCTACAGCATCCCCATCCCTACAGTAATCCCTCCTCTCTACAGTATCCCCATCTCTACAGTATCCCCCTCTCTACAGTATCCCCTTCTCTACAGTATCCCCTCGCTCCAGTAATCCCCCATCACTACATATCCCCATCACTACAGTATCCCCATCTCTACAGTAATCCCCATCACTACAGTATCCCCATCACTACAGTATCCCATCACTACGTATCCCCATCACTACAGTATCCCCATCACTACAGTATCCCCCATCTCTACAGTATCCCCATCACTACATACCCATCACTACGTATCCCATCTCTACAGTATCCCCTCAACTACAAGTATCCCCTCACTACAGTAATCCCGCATCATTTCACAGTATCCCTCCGCTCAATCACTACAGTATCCCCTCACTACAGTATCCCCATCTCTTACGTTATCCCCATCACTACAGTATCCCCCGTCTACAGTATCCCCCTCTCTACAGTATCCCCCTCTCTACAGTAATCCCCCTCTCTACAGTACCCCCTCTCTACTTATCCCCCTCTCTACAGTATCCCCCTCTCTCGTACATATCCCATCACTACAGTATCCCCATCACTACAGTATCCCCATCTCTACTACGTTCCCCATCACTACAGTGAATCCCCACTCACTCAAGTATCCCCATCACTACAGTCAACTCCCCCTCTCTACAGTATCCCCATCTCTACATTTCCCTCCCTACAGTATCCCCCTCTCTACAGTATCCCCATCTCTACAGTATCCCCATCTCTACAGTATCCCCATCAACTACGTATCCCCCTCTCCTACAGTACCCCCATCACTACAGTATCCCCATCACTACAGTATCCCCCTCTCTACAGTCTCCCCATCTCTACAGTAATCCCCATCTCTACAGTATCCCCATCTCTTACACGTATCCTCCCCCTCTCTACAGTATCCCAATCACTACAGTAGCCCCCTCTCTACAGTATCCCCCTCTCTACAGTATCCCCATCACTACCAAGTATCCCCCTCTCTACAGTATCCCCATCTCTACATATCCCCCTCTCTACAGTACCCCACCTCTCTACAGGATCCACATCTCTACGTATCCCCATCACTACAGTATCCCCATCTCTACAGTTCCCCATCACTACAGTATACCCATCACTCAGTATCCCCATCACTACAGTATCCCCCTCCTACAGTTTCCCCATCACTACAGTAATCACCCATCACTACAGTATCCCCATCAACATAATCCCAATCTCTACTACCCATCTCTACAGTATCCCCATCACTACAGTATCCCCTCACTACAGTATCCCCCTCTCCTACAGTATCCCCCTCACTACAGTATCCTCCATCTCTACTTAAATCCCCCATCACTACAGTATCCCCATCTCTACATAATCCCCATCACTACAGTATCCCCATCACTACAGTAGCCCCCTCTCTACAGTATCCCCCTCTCGACAGTACCCCCATCACTCTACAGTAATCCCCATCACTAACCCATCTCTACAGTATCCCCATCACTACAGTAATCCCATCACTACGTATCCCCATCCACATAATCCCCCTCTCTACAGTATCCCCATCACTACAGTATCCCCATCACTACAGTATCCCCATCACTACAGTATCCCCCTCTTACAGTATCCCCATCACTACAGTATCCCTCCTCTCTACAGTATCCCCCAATCCCTAACAACAGTATCATCCCCCCTCTCTACAGTATCCCCCTCTCTAACATTATCCCCCTCTCTACAGTATCCCCATCTCTATCTACAGTATCCCCCTCTCTAACAGTATCCCCCCTCTCTAACAGTAAATCCCCCATCACTACAGTATCCCCATCTCTACAGTATCCCCCTCTCTACAGTATCCTATCCCCCTCTCTACAGTATCCCCTCTCTACAGTAGCCCCCCATCACTCGTATCCCCATCCTACAGTATCCCCATCACTACAGTATCCCCCTCTCTACATATCCCCCATCACTACAGTATCCCCCTCTCTACAGTAATCCCCCATCACTCAGTATCCCCTCTCTAAAATATCCTTATAATTTACAGTAGGGATACATTATCCCTTATAATACAGAGTTCCCTGTATAACGTGTCCTTGTACCTTTTATATGGACCCAGAACTCCTCAGTGACTTCAATATCCTTATAATTTACAGTAGGGATACATTATCCCTTATAATACAGAGTTCCCTGTATAACTCAGTCTGTGTCCTTGTACCTTTTATATGGACACAGAACTCCTCAGTGACTTCTAATATCCTTATAATTTACAGTAGGGATACATTATCCCTTATAAACATGAGTGGTACCCAGAGTTCCCTGTAATAACTAAATCCAGCCCTGTGTCCTTGTACCTGTTATATAGACACAGAACTCCGTCAGTGACTCTAATATCCTATAATTTACAGTAGGGGATACTATATCCTTATAATACATGAGTGGTACCCAGAGTTCCCTGTATTAACTCAGTCTGTGTCCTTGTACCTTTATATAGACACAGAACCCCTCAGTGACTTCTAATATCCTTAAATTTACAGTAGGGATACATTATCCCTATAATACAGAGTTCCCTGGATAAACTCGTCTGTGTCCTTGTACCTTTATATGGACACAGAAACTCCTCAGGGACTTCTAATATCCTATAATTACAGTAGGGGAGATACATTATCCCTTAATACATGAGTGGTACCCCGAATTAGTTGTAGTTACTGTATAACTCCGTCTGTCCTTGTACCTTTAGATAGGACACAGAACCCTCCAGTGACTTCTAATATCCTTATAATTTACAGTAGGGGGATACATTATCCTATAATACATGAGTGGTACCCAGAGTCAGAGTTCCCTGTATAACTCAGTCTGTGTCCTTGTACCTTTATATAGAACACAGAAACTCCTCAGTGACTTCTATATACCTTAAATTTACAGTAGGGGATACATTATCCCTTATAATACAGAGGTTCCCTGTATAACTCAGTCTGTGTCCTTGTACCTTTTATATAGGACACAACCAGAACTCCCTCAGTGACTTCTAATATCCTTATAATTTACAGTAGGGGATACATTATCCCTTATAATACAGAGTTCCCTGTATAACTCAGTCTGTGTCCTTGTACCTTTATATAGACACAGAACTCCTCAGTGACTTCTAATATCCTTATAATTTACAGTAGGGGCATTACATTCCTTATAATACATGAGTGGTACCCGAAGTTTCCCTGTAGACTAATATCCTTATAATTTACAGTAGGGGAAATCCATTTATATTAGATTATCCAGCTTTATCTTAGTACGCAGGAGAGATTGAAAGAGATTCAGTAGGGAGAGATATACAGATGGACAGAGGAGAGATGAGAGACGATATAAGTTACAGAGGAGAAGGAGAAGAACAGTTATAAGAGGAGAGAAGAGCCGGGAAGAGGGGATAGACGGGAGAACGAGATGAGAGAAGCAGTATACGAGATGGAGATCGTAGAGAGAAGTATAGAGGAGAGAGAGGACAGTAGAGAAAGAGAGGGAGAGAGGTCGTAGAAACATAAGAGAGAGAGATGGAGATGATGTAGATAGTAGAGAGAGATAGAAGCCGAGAGAGGAGAGAGGAGGTTCATATGTTAGATATACAGTTATAGACGGGAGAGATGGTCTATGTAGATATACAGTATAGACAGAGGATGGAAGAGAGAGATAGAGGGTCTATAGATATATTTTATTACAGTTATAGACGGGAGAGAGAGAAGAGATCTATGTAGATATACAGTTATAGACGGGAGAGAGGATCTATGTAATATATACAGTTATAGACGGGAGGTGGAGGGAGGATGATTTTTTTGTCTATGTAGATATACAGTTATAGACGGGAGAGATGGTCTATGTGTAAGATATACAGTTATAAGACGGGAGGAGATGATGTCTATTAGATAGACAGTTATAGACGGGAGAGATGGATTAAATGAGAGATGAGATGGGGAGAGATGATCTATGTAGATATACAGTATAGACGGGAGAGATGATCTATGTGATAGATATACAGTTATAGACGGGAGAGAGAGCGGAAGGAGAGATGGTCTATGTAGATATACAGTATATAGACGGGAGAGATGGATATTGAGATATACAGTTATAGACGGGAGTGGGAGGAGAGATGGTTTCTATGTGAGATATTACATGTTTAACAGTTATAGGACGGAGAGATGGTCTATGTAGATATACAGTTATAAGACGGAGAGATTGGATCTATGTATATATACAGTTATTTTCAGACGGGAGAGAGATGGCTATGTAGATTACGTTTTAGACGGGGAGATGATGGCGTTTTATTGATTTGTAGATATACAGTTATTAGACAGGGAGATGGGTCTATGTAGAATATACAGTTATAGACGGGAGAGATGTCTATGTAGAATTTACGTTATAGACGGGAAGAGATGGTCTACTGTTAGATTATAAATCACAGCATGTTATTAGATTGTTTTAGACAGAGAGAAGTGGTTCTCTATTAGATATACAGTTATGACGGGAGAGATGGTCTATGTAGATATACGTTTATAGACGGGAGAGAGAGATGGTATCTATTGTTTAGATATACAGTTATAGAACCGGGAGAGATGGGAGAGATGATCCTATGGATATACAGTTATAGAGGGAGAGATGAGTGGTGTGGAGAGATTTGATGCTTCTAGTATAGTAAGTCCTAGTTTACAGTTAGACTGGGTCGGAGGAGAGGACGTCCCCGGAGGGCTGCGTTGAGTAGTAGGTACTGGAGGGTCGGTGTGACATCGTAAGAGAAGTGGGAGAGAGGACATCCGAGAAGGGCGAGACGAGGGAGAGGTAGCATCCCGACTGTGACGAGCGATAGAGCTTCGGGGCTAGTAGATGAAGAGGAAGGATAGTAGAGACAGAATGAGCATGAGGCTATGGGACGTCAGAGAGGAGTAGGAGAGGGACTAAGTTAAGACGGAGGAGATGGATGAAGGAACTGATGAGAAGTATAAGGAGAGTGAGAGATGGGTCGAGTGAGGAAGGAGGAGAGAGAGAGTAGAGCAGGATAGAGTGAGAAGGAGGAGAGAGGGTTAGGTGGAGAGAGAGAGGGAGTAATAAGGAGGAAGCGAGAGAGATGATGGAAGAGAGTTGCTGTTATGTTTATAGCGTGCGGAGAGATGGGTTCTATGTAGATATACCGTTGTTATAGACGGGAGAGATGGTTTTTCTATGTAGATATACAGTTAGACATTATAGACGGGAGAGGATTGGTGAGATGGTATTATGATATCTAGTAGATATACAGTTATAGACGGGAGACGATGGTTCTTGGCGATGGATGTCTATGAGATATACAGTTATAGACGGGAGAGATGTCTAGTAGATTATACAGTTATAGACGGGAGAGAAGAGGAGGACGAAGAGATGGTTATGTAGATATTACAGTTATTAGACGGGAAGGTGAGAATGTGTCTATGTAGTATATACAGTTATAGACGGGAGAGATGGTCTATGAGTTGTAAGATAGACGGTGGAAAGTAGTAGTCTATGGTAGTTACGTTATAGACAGGGAGAGATGGCTATGTAGATATTACAGTTATTTATAGAGAGGAGAGATGGTCTATGTAGAGTATACAGTTATTAGACGGAGAAGATGGTCTTATGTAGATATTACAGTTAGAGTAGATAGGGAGAGATGATTCTATGTAGATATACAGTTATAGACGGGAGAGATGGTCTATGTAGATATACGTTAAGACGGAGAGTGGTACTATGTAGATACAGGTTTATAGACGGGGAGAGATGGTCTATTGTAGATATACATTAAGCGGGACGAGATGGTCTATGAGATGATACAAGTTATAGACGGGAGAGATGGATCTATGGTAGATATACAGTTATAGACGGGAGGGAGATGAGGTCATTGTAGATATACCAGTTATAGACGGGAGAGAGATGTCTCTTAGATATACAGTTTAGACGGGGAGAGGAGAGATGGTCTATGTAGATATACAGTTATAGGAGGGAGGAGATGGTCTATGTAGATATACAGTGTATAGACGGGAGAGATGGGTCTATGTAGATATACCAGTTATAGACGGAGAGATGGTCTATGTAGATATACAGTTATAGACGGGAGAGATGGTCATATGTAGATATACAGTTAGACGGAGTAGAGATGGAATCTATGTAGAATATACAGTTCTAGACGGGAAGATGGTGACTATGTAGAGATACAGTTATAGACGGGAGAGATGGTCTATGTAGATATACAGTTATAGACGGGAGAGATGTCTATGTCGAGATACAGTTATAGACGGGAGAGATGGTCTTGTGAGAATACGTTATAGACGGAGGAGAGAGGTCTATGTAGATATACAGTTATAGACAGGAGAGATGGTCTATGTAGATATACAGTTATCGACGGAGAGATAGGTATGTAGATATACAGTTATAGACGGGAGAGATGATTGATCTAGATATCGAGTTGATAGACGGGGGGAGAGATGTCAGTAGTATACAGTTATAGACGGGAGAGATGGTCTATGTAGATATACAGTTTATAGAACGGGAGAGATGAGTCTATGGATAGAATTACAGTTATAACGGGGAGAGATGGTCTATGTAGATATAACAGTTATAGACGGGAGGAGATGGTCTATGTAGATATACAGTTATAGACGAGAGATGAGGGAGAGATGGTCTATGTAGATACAGGATAGCGGGAGAGATGGGTCTATGTAGATATACAGTTATAGACGGGAGAGATGTCTATGTTAGATATACAGTTATGTAAGACGGGAGAGATGGATCTATATAGCTATACAGTTATGAAGGGAGAAGATGGTTATAGATACAGTTTAGGACAGGGGAGATGGTCTATGTAGATTACGTTATAGACGGGAGGAGAATGGTCTATGTAGATATACAGTTATAGACGGGGAGATGGTCTATGTTAGATATACAGTTATAGACGGGAGAGATGATCTATGTAGATATACAGTTATAGACGGAGAGATGGACTATGTAGATATACAGTTATAGACGGGAGAGATGGTCTATGTAGATATACAGTTATAGACGGGAGAGATGGACTATGTAGATATACAGTTATAGCGGGAGAGATGGTCTATGTAGATATACAGTTATAGACGGGAGAGATGGATATGTAGATATACAGTATAGGGGAGAGATGTCTATGTAGATATACAGTTATAGACGGGAGAGATGGTCTATGTGAATATACAGTTATAGACGGGAGAGATGATCTATGTAGATATACAGTTATAGAGGGAGAGATGATATATGAGTATACAGTTATAGCGGGAGAGATGGTCTATGTATGAATACAGTATAGACGGAGAGATGGTCTATGTTAGATATACGTTAGCGGGAGAGATGGTCATGTATAGATATAACAGTTATAGCGGGAGAGAGAGTGGTCTATGTAGATATACAGTTATAGACGGGAGAGATGATCTATGTGAGATATCAGTTATAGAAGGGAGAGATGACTGTATGTTAGATATACAGTTATAGACGGGAGAGATGGTTCTATGTAGATATACAGTTTATACGACAGTCGGAGGTTGGTCATCTATTGTAGATTAGACAGTTATAGACGAGTGAGAGTTTGGTCTATGTAGATTAACAGTTATAGGACGGGGAGATGGTCTTTATGTAGGATACAGGTATAGACGGAGCATCGGTTGGTTCTTGTAGGTAGATTAGACAGTTCTAGGACAGTCGGTTGAGGTATCTATGTAGATTAGAACAGTTATAGACAGATGCGGGTGGGGTGGTCTCTAGTAGATTACAGTTATAGACAGAGAGGTGGTCTTATGTAGATTAAACAGTTATAGAGACGTCGGGTTGGTCTCTATGTAGAGAGATTAGACAGTTATAGGACAGTGGGTTGGTCTCTTGTAGATTAGACAGTTATAGACAGCGGGTTGGTGGTCTTATGAGTTATGACAGTTATAGACAGTAGGGTTGGTCTCTATGTAGATTAGACAGTTTTATAGTGACAGTAGGAGGTTGGTCTTTATGTATTAACAGTTATAGACAGTCGGTTGGTCTCTATGAGATTACACAGTATAGACAGTCGGGTTGGGTCTATATGTAGATAGACAGTTTAGACCGTCGGGGTGGTCTATGTAGAATAGACAGTTATAGACAGTCGGGTTGGTCTCCTATGTAGATTAGACAGTTAGACAGCGGGTTGGTCTATTAGTACGACAGTTATAGACAGTGGGTTGGTCTCTATGTAGATTAGACAGTTATAGACAGTCGGGGTTGGTCTTTATGTAGCTTAACAGTTATAGAAGTCGGGTGTCTTAGTGAGATTAACAGTTTAGACAGTCGGTTGGTCTCTATGTAGATTAGACAAACAGTTATAGACAGTCGGGTTGGTCTCTATGTAGTTTAGACAGTTATAAGACGTCGGTTGGTCTCTATGTAGATTAGACAGTTATAAGACAGTGGTTGGTCTTATGTAGATTAGACAGATATAGACAGTCGGGTTGGTCTCTATGTAGATTAGACAGTTATATAGACGTCGGGTTGGTCTCTATGTAATTAGACAGTATAGACAGTCGGGTGGTCTCTTATGTAGCTATGGACAGTTATAGACAGTGGGTTGGTCTCTATGTCACAGCTTATAGACAGTTGTATGTGATTAGACAGTTCGGGTTGGTCTCTATGTAGATTAGACAGTTATAGACAGTCGGTGTTGGTGCTCTATGTAGATTAGGAAACAGTATTATAGACAGTCGGGTTGGTCTCTATGTAGATTACAAGTTATAGACAGTCGGGTTGGGTCTCTATGGAGATTAGACAGTTATAGAACGTCGGGTTGTCTATATGTAGATTAGACAGTTCATAGACAGTCGGGTTGGTATATGTAGATTAGACAGGTTATAGACAGTCGGGTTGGTCTTATGTAGTTATACAGTTATGACAAGTCGGGTTGGTCTCTAGTAGTTTAACAGTTATAGACAGTCGGGTTGGTCTCTATGTAGATTAGACAAGTATTAGACAGTCGGGTTGGTCTCTATGTAGATTGAGACAGTTATAGACAGTCGGTTGGTCTTTATGTAAGTACAGTTATAGACAGTCGGGTTGGTCTCTATGTAGATTAGACAGTTATAGACAGTCGGGTTGGTCTTATGTAGATTGACAGTTATAGACAGTCGGGTTGGTCTCTATGTAGATTAGACAGTTATAGACAGTCGGGGTGGTCTCTATGTGCTTAGACCGTTTATAGACAGTTCGGGTTGGTCTCTATGTAGCTATACAGTTATAGACAGTCGGGTTGGTCTCTATGTAGATAGACAGTTATAGGACAGTCGGGTTGTGTTCTATATGTAGGAATTAGACAGTTATAGACAGTCGGGTTGGTCTTTATGTAGCTTATACAGTTATAGACAGTCGGGTTGGTCTCTATGTAGATTAGACAGTTATAGACAGTCGGGTTGGTCTCTATGTAGATTAGACAGTTATAGACAGTCGGGTTGGTCTCTATGTAGATATTTGGTTATTGTTGAATTACAGTGAAGGGAGGAGGAATTTGAACTACATTTCCCAGCATGCAATGTAACCCCCCTTACCTGTGATTATTAGGACCCCGGGGACACCGACGGATCTCAATTCCTCCAGCATTTCACTTCCTGATACACCACGTGCTTTGAAGAGTCATGTGCGAATGGAACGTGTAGGGGGCGGGGTTAAGCTGCTTGTGGGCGGGCCGTATCCGGGTCTGTTAGTGATGCTTCTGTAATGTGATTGGTTAATTCCTCAAACGTTATTTGAAGTTACATCCTCCTAACATATAACAGCCTGTGATTGGAGGAATATGTCACATGGGGAGAGTATTTCCTTATAACTATATATACCCCACCTACCCATCCACCTACCCACCCTACACCCCACAACCCCCACCTACCCACCCTACA
>JAACNH010004489.1:0-23921 GCA_019447015.1 Hymenochirus boettgeri | reverse complement strand
TAGTTACTAGTTACAGGGGGCTAATATGGTACTGGTTCTGATACTGGGGGTGGTATTGGACAAGTTATTTAGTACCAGGGGCTAATATGGTACTGGTTCTGAACTGGGGCCTGGTATTGTACAGTTACTAGTACCAGGGGCCGATATGGTACTGGTTCTGATTACTGGGGGTGGTATTGGCCAGTTACTAGATTACAAGGGGCAAATATAGTACTGGTTTTGATACTGGGGGCTGGTATGTATCAGTTTCTAGTACGAGGGGCTAATATGGTATGGTTCTGTTACTGGGGGTTTGATACGGGGGCTGTATTGTACCAGTTACTAGTACCAGGGCCATATGGTACTGGTTTGATACTGGGGGCCGGTTATTGTACCAGTTACTATACCAGGGGCTAATATGGTACTGGTTCTGATACTGGGGACGGGGTTTGTAGCAGTTCTAGTACCAGGGGTGATATGGGACTGGTTTGATACTGGGGGCGGTATGTAACAGTTACTAGTACCAGGGGCTAATATGGTACTGGTTTCTGATAACTGGGGGCGGTATTTTACCAGTTACTAGTACTAGGTGATAATATGGTACTGGTTCTGTACTGGGGGCCGGTATTGTATCAGTTTCTAGTACACAGGGCTAATATGGTACTGGTTCTGATACTGGGGCGGTATTGTACTAGTTACTAGTACCAGGGGCCGAATATGTCTGGTTCTGTGGGGGCTGGTATTGGACCAGTTTATAGTACCAGGGGTGCTAATATGGTACTGGTTCTGATACTGTGGGCCGGTATGTATCAGTTTCTAGTTCTAGGGGCTAATATGGTACTGGTTCTGATATGTGGGGGCCAGTATTGTACCAAGTTACTAGTACCAGGGTGGCCGATATGGTACAGGTTCTGATAGGGGGCCGTATTGTACCAGTTACTAGTACCAGGGGCTAATATGGTGCTGGTTCTGATAATGGGGGCGTATTGTAGCAGTTACTAGTACCAGGTTCTGATAGGGGCCGATATTGTACCAGTTACTAGTACCAGTGCCGATATGGTATGGTTCTGATACTGGGGGCGATATTGTACCAGTTACTAGTACCAGGTGCTGATGGTATGGTTCTGAACTGGGGGCGATATTGTACCAGTACTAGTACCAGGTGCTGATATGGTACTGGTTTGATACTGGGGGCCGATATTGTACCAGTTACTAGTACCAGGGGCCGATATGGTACTGGTTTGAACTGGGGGCCTGTATTGTACCAGTACTAGTACTAGGGGCTATATGGTACTGGTTCTTTATTGGGGGCCGGTATGTATCAGTTCTAGTACCAGGGTAATATGGTACTGGTTTGATACTGGGGGCTGGTATTGTACTAGTTACTAGTACCAGGGGCTAATAATGGTACTGGTTCTGATACTGGGGGCTGGTATTGGACCAGTTATTAGTACCAGGGCTAATATGGTAATGGTTCTGATAGGGGGGCCGGTAGTTATTTCCAGTTACTAGTACCAGGGGCGATATGGTACTGGTTCTGATACTGGGGGCTGGTATTGGACAGTTATAGTACAGGGGCTAATATGGTACGGTTCTGATACTGGGGGCTGGTATTGTATCAGTTTCTAGTACCGGACTAATATGGTACTGGTTCTGATACTGGGGGTTCTGAATGGGGGCTGTATTGTACCAGTTACTAGTAACGGGGCCAATATGTGCTGGTTCTGATACTGGGGGCCGGTATTGTACCAGTTACTAGTACCAGGGCTAATATGGTAATGGTTCTGATACTAGGGGACGGTGTTTTGTAGCAGTTACCGTACCAGGGCTGATGTATGGGACTGGTTCTGGACTGGGGGCCGGTATTTTACCAGTTTACTAGTACCAGGGCTAATATGGTACTGGTTCTGATACGTGGGGGGCGGTTATTACCAGTTTACTAGATAGGTGCTAATATGGTACTGGTTCTGATACTGGGGGCCTGTATTGTACCAGTTACTAGTACAGGGTGCAATATGGTACTGGTTCTGAACTTGGGGCCAGTATTGTACAGTTTTAGTACCAGGAGCATATGGTACTGGTTCTGATATGCTGGAGGTATTGTACTAGTTACTAGTACCAGGGGCGATTTATAGGTAAGGCTCTGTGATACTGGGGGCGATTGTACAGTTACTGTACCAGGGGACGATATGGTACTGGTTCTGATACTGGGCTGGTATTGTTCCAGTTTACTAGTACCATGGGCTGATATGGACTGGTTCTGATAACCGTACATAATGGGTCTCCTGGTTAAAACGCGTGTAGTTGAATTTGAAAGATACAATCTTATAAGTTTTGTATTTACATTGAAGTAGATGCTTTGCAGATCAACGAACTACACTCAGGCATTTGGAAGGCTTGCTCCAACAGTGATGGTGCGAGGCCTGAGTTGTGGGGTGTTTTCACTACTCTGCAAGTCTGTGTACAGGTTATAAACTGGTATTGGACCAGTTATAGTACCAGGGGATAATATGGTACTGGTTCTGATACTGGGGACCGGTATTTTATCAGTTCTAGTTTAGGGGCAATATGGTACTGGTTCTGATACTGGGGGCCAGTATTGTCCAGTTTACTAGTACCAGGGGCCGTATGGTACAGGTTCTGAATTACTGGGGGCCGCGTATTGTACCATTACTAATACAAGGGGCTAATATGGTACTGGTTCTGATACTGGGGGCCGGTATTGTAGCAGTTACTATACCAAGTTCTGATAGGGGGGGCATATTACCAGTACTAGTACCAGGTGCCGATATGGTACTGGTTCTGATACTGGGGGCCGTATTGTACCAGTTACTAGTACCAGGTGCTGATATGGTACTGGTTCTGAACTGGGGGCCGATATTGTACCAGTTACTAGCACCAGGTGCTGATATGGTACTGGTTCTGATACTGGGGCGATATTGTACCAGTTACTAGTCAGGGGCCGATATGGTACGGTTCTGATACTGGGGGACGATATGTACCAGTTACTAGTACCAGGGCTGATATGGTACTGGTTCTGATACTGGGGGGCGATATTGTACCGTTACTAACAGGCGAATATGGTACGGTTCTGATACTGGGGCCGATTTGTACAGTTACTAGTACAGGTGATATGGTACTGGTTCTGATACGGGGGCCGATATTGTACCAGTACTAGTACCAGGGGACGATATGGTACTGGTTCTGATACTGGGGCTGGTATTGTTCCATAGTTACTAGTACCATGGGCGATATGGTACTGGTTCTGATAACCGGACATAATGGGTCTTTCCTGGTTAAAACGCTGTAGTTAATTTGAAAGATACACTTCTTATAATTGTGATTTACATTGATTCCAGATGCTTTGCAGATCAACGAACTACACTCAGGCATTGGAAGGGTGCTCCATACAGTGCAGTGTGCGAGGCTGAGTTGTGGGCGTGTTTTCACTACTCTGCAAGTCTGTGACAGTTAATAAACTTACAGGGGATTCAATAAAAGTTCTTATCGTTTAAAGTGGTGCTAATTTTGCCCAACCAATCAGAAATTATGTAACATTTGAAAGCTAAACATCTGATTGGTTGGGGCAAAATTAGCACCATTTTAAACGATAAGATTTATTGAATAACTGAGGTAGACAATAAATATTTGTATAGGGCCAGTAATGCTGAATTTCAGTTCAAACATATGCAGGGCTGCGTGATGGACGTCACATAAGGGGAGGAGGGGGGGGGGAGGTGTTTAGGGTAGAGCAACCAGGGGGAGGGGGATGGGGGGGGGAGAGGGAAGGAAGGTTGAAGGGGGAGGGGAAAGGGGGGGGGGAGGTTAGAAAGGGGGGGAGAAGTAAAGGGGGAAGGAGGTGAAAGGGAAAAGGGACGGAAAAGCGGGTGAGAAAGGGAAGAGGGAAAGAATAAGGGGAAGGGTAAGGGGTGTGGATAGGTTTGTAGTAGTGTGGGCGAGGTTTTTTATTGCAATTTCATTTTTTAAGTTAATGTTTCTTCTTTTTTTTATGAAATTTATTTTTCTTTTGTTTTAATTTTTTTTTTTAATTGGTGCCTATTTTTTTGATTAAAAATTTTTTTTTGTGTGAGGTTTCTGAATTTTTTTATTAAAACATTCCGTGGTTTGTTGGTTACAATTTTATACTTTTTAACATTTCATTTTCACCTTTCTTCTTAGATAGTAAAATGAGCCGTCAGGTGACGATGGATTCCCCATGTGTCTGATAGAGAACAGGAACGGACAGGAATCGTTATCAATCCGGAAGCAGAACGGATCCTTCTGGGATCTCTCAGCCTGTGGTAGTTGTGGCCATGAGGGAAATACAGGACTGGGAAGTCTTATCTGATGACAAAACTGGCAAGCGCAAAACCGGTGAATATTTCATATGTACGGTAGATCTTCTAATTAGGGGCTGTCAGGTAGACTGTGGACAGTAATATTGACCATTTTCAAACATTATGACACCATTTTCTATTTGTAAACCTTAAAAAGAAAATGGACTGAAATATCCAGGACAAAGTAACACTTACTATTTAGGGATGACATTGAATGAGTCATTAGCCAAGCCATTTATAGCCTATCTGGTCAGGGAAATGTACATCCCCAGGTCTAAGTTATCAATGGAAATATTATATTACAATTTTTTCAGAATGAAGGATTGCGTTGACGTTCCATAAGGTTCAATCTTCATCAATAGAAAATGTACAGATTTCATCCATTCAACCATGGCCAATCATGTAAAAATGACCATAGTCTTACAGATGATTCTCTAAATTACAATAGAAAGGAAGGATGGACATATGGATTATTTATATGTCTACATGTCAATAATTATTATTTATTATTATGTTTACAAGCTCTTTTGGTTTTACCTTTGAGATCTGTCTGTTTACCTAATGTCTCCTAGTAGAGATTGGTCTTTTCTTTCTTCGTCAGGTTTCCCTAGGGTCACGGTACAGTCAAAGAAAAGGAATCTGGATGTGGTGTGTCCCTCACCCTTCATCTGAATACACCTTGGGGTTGCTTGACACAGAAGGGCTGGGAGACGAGAAAGGATGAGATAGCGTAAAGGGTAGGTCACGGATATCGTAAAATCCTCGTAAATCTGTTAGTTCCATCCAGGTCATGGTATATCTGTAATATCATCATCCAGGTCTGGTTTATCTGAGTATTCATCCATCCAGGTCATGGTTATATCTGTAATATCATCCATCCAGGTCATGGTATACTGTAATATTCATCCATCCAGGTCATGGTATATCTGAATATTCATCATCCAGGTCATGGTATATTGTAATATTCATCCATTCCAGGTACTGTTATATCAGTACGAAATTCATCCATCAGGTCATGGTATCTGTAATATTCATCCATCCAGGTCACGGTATATCGGTAATATTCATCCATCTAGGTCACGGTATATCTGTAATATTCATCCATCTAGGTCACGGTAGATCTGTAATATTCATCCATCCAGGTCATGGTATATCTGTAATATCATTCCATCCAGGTCCTGGTATATCTGTAATATTCATTCATCAGGTTCATGGTATAGTCTGAATATAATCCATCCAGGTCATGGTATATCTGTAATATTCATTCATCCAGGTCATGGTATATCTGTAATATTCATCCATCCAGGTCATGGTATATCTGTAATATTCACCAGTCCGGTCTTCCAGTGATATCTGTAATATTCATCCCTCCAAGGCACGGGATATCTGTAATATTCCATCTGTACGTATTATCGTAATATTCATTCATTCCAGGTCATGGTAATCGTATATTCATTCATCCAGGTCATGGTAATCTGTAATAGTCATCAATCCAGGTCATGGTGATATCTGTAATATTCATTATCAGGTATATTGGTATATCTGTAATATTCATTCATCCAGGTATGGTATATCTGAAATATTCATTCATCCAGGTCATGGTATATCTGTAATATTCATTCATCCAGTCACTGTATATCTAATTCATCCATCCAGGTCATGGTATATCTGTAATATTCATCCATCCAGGTCATGGATATCTGTAATATTCATCCATCCAGGTCATGGTATATCTGTAATTATATTCATCCAGGTCATGGTATATCTGTAATATTCATCATCAGGTCATGGTATATCTGTAATATTCATTCATCCATGGTCATGGTATATCTGTAATATTCATTCATCCAGGTCATGGGTATATCTGTAATATTCATTCATCCAGGTCATGGTATATCTGTAATATTCATTCATCCAGGTCATGGTTATCTGTAATATCATTCATCCAGGTCAGGTATATCTGTAATATTCATTCATCCGTCCATGGTATATCTGTAATATTCATTCATCCGGTCATGGTATATCTGTAATATTCATTCATCCAGGTCATGGGTATCGTTATAATATTCATTCATCCAGGGGTCACGTATATCTGTAATATTCATCCATCCAGGTCATGGTATATTGTTATATTCATTCATCCAGGTCATGGTATATCTGTAATATTCATTCATCCTGGTCATGGTATATCTGTAATATCATCCATCCAGGTCATGGTATATCTGTAATATTCATTCATCCAGGTCAGGTATATCTGTAATATTCATTCCATCAGGTCATGGTATATCTGTTATTATCATCATCAGGTCATGGTATATCTGTAATATTCATTCATCCAGGTCACGGTATATCTGTAATATTCATTCATCCAGGTCACGGTATATCTGTAATATTCTTCATCCAGTCCATGGTATATCTGTAATTCATTCATCCTGGTCATGGTATATCTGTAATATTCATTAATCCTGGTCATGGTATATATCTGTAATATTCATCATCCAGGTCAGGTATATCTGTAATATTCATCATCCAGGTCATGGTATATCTGTAATATCATTCATCTCAGGTCATGGTATATCTGTTAATATTCATTCATCCAGGTCATGGTATATCTGTAATATTCATTCATCCAGGTCATGGTATATCTGTAATATTCATCATCCAGGTCATGGTATATCTGTAATATTCATTCATCCAGGTCATGGTATATCGTATATTATCCATCCAGATATGGTATATCTGTAATATCCATCCTCCAGGTCATGGTATATCTGTAATATTCATCCATCCAGGTCATGGTATATCTGTAGTATTCACCAGGTCAAGGATATCTGTATATCCATCAAGGTAAGGTATCTGTAGTATTCATCCAGGTCAAGGTATATCTGTAATATTCATCCATCCAGGTCATGTGTAATCTATAATATTCATCCATCCAGGTCATGGTATATCTCGTAATATTCATCCATCCTAAGAGGTATTTTAAGAGTAGTGTGTGGGTACATTTTCTAGATGTTAACTAGATATTTGAATGGGACAGCGTACAAGAGAAACATCACTACATAATGTTATGTAAGACATTAATATTGAAATTCATCTTTTTAGGGTGACAGTAAGAACGATGCCTGGATCTTCTGTTTGGCTGTTTGTTGAGTAGTAACTTTGTATATAAACAGCATGGGAGTCATTGACCAGCAAGCAATGGAGCAGATACAGTATCCTTGCTAGTAATAAACTACAAAATAATGGTGACTTATGAATGAATTGGAACATAAACCCCACACAGAGTAACGTGACCTTAGTGCCATTTTTTGCAGTTTCAAATCTTTTTTGAGGCAACAAAGTGGCTATAATTTTGCATCAATAGTCCTCTCTACTGGTTCCTCCACAAATGGGATGGCCATGGTTCACAGGAAAGTGTCACTGTTTGCTGCAAAAGTTTACAAAATTTGTGCTAGATAACGCTCCAGTAATGTGTCTATCCAGTGCTGTCCAATGAGCATGGTCTGTGCCGGTAATCTAAAGTGAGGGATAAGGCCAGTGGTAGGTGTGCATGGTGGGTCCTCAAGGTGATCTGTATCCTATCAACTGCAATTATTGTTTTAGTCAATGGATTTGCATGGTGAAATGAGGGCCCCCCCACAGGGTTGGAGGCAGGGCCCTGACACACACCTTACAAACACCCCTCTAGCCCAATCAACTGTACCAGTACCGGTCTTTTAACAGCTGATGTACGTATCTTTACTGAGGACACCATCAGCTGAATCCCTCTGTGATTGGGTGGCTGTGTGGTTGTGAACCAAACTCAGTTTATCCTTCCATACACATGGTATTCTGCCACCCTCAATGTATACATCTTTCTGAGGAAGAGATCTTCTTCTAGTCCCACATTTAAAAAGGCATTGTGGCCTAGTGTATTGCTCTTTCTACCATGTTTCTGATGAGCTATGTACACCTAAATCCCATGTTATATAGTGAAAGTATTTGGGTTATGCTATCATTCTCTCATCTTTCCCTTAACACCTCAAAGCTACGTGACAGAACTGACAAAACGAATAAAGTTTAAATCCAACTCTAGTGAAGAGGACGAGTCAACGGAATTCAAACGCATATTCCCAACGTTTACTGGTGCGTTGGATTTTTTCTTGAAAATAGAGATAGACGGAGAGAATGTCACAGAAGACCAATATCTAATGAATGGCCTCAAACTCAAAAATGGTAACAAGCTGTGTGGCTGTGTAGTTACTATAGAACAATAATGGGATTTCAGACTAGACCCCACACAATCCCTAGGAGAAAAAGAGTTCAATGAAACAATTGTTCCCATTTCATATACACTTTATAGTAGACAAATTACCTGTCATCCTGGGTGATTGTTTTACTGTAAAGAGGTTACAAATAACAAATGGACATTGACTATTATAATATATTATGTATGGATTTATATAGCGCCAACATCTTCAGTAGCGCTTTACAATTACATGGATACATTCACATCAGGCCCTGCCCGAAGAGCTACAATCTAAACACATTTATTGACACATAAAACCTATCAGTATGTCTTATGATGTGGGGGAAACCGGAGTGCCCGGAGGAAACCCACGCAAGCACGGGGAGAACATACAAAGTCCTTGCAGATGTATCCAAGGGTGGAATTGAACCCAGGACTTCAGTGCAGCAGGGGATCAGTGCTAACCTCCGAGGCACCGTGCTCAGTGACTAGGAATATTCTTAAACCTTGCAAGCTCCTCAACATCAAATGTTTCATTTTCACAATTAAAAGTAAAGGTCACAAAAACATGTGGTAGTACATAACGTCCATTAGTGTAAAATAACTTTTAAGGTTAAATAACAATGGCCCCATGTACCAAATACAAACTAAAGGTTCTACTTTGCATTAATCCCACTTACATTTCACAAAATGGCAAAGGGAGATCTTATGAAAGTACCACATTTAAAGGAATAGTTCACTCGAAAAGGTGAACTTTTCCTTTAATGATTGAATGAAGCCGAGAGGTTAAGGAGCTATGCCTTACCTCCCGTTCTCAATCAATTGATCAGGAGTCATGGACGAAGGTAAGTATATTAGCGATCCACCGCTCAGAGTTGAATCTTGACCTCTTCCTGGTTCTAATCCGCTATAGTGGCAATATCGCACATGCGCGCTATAGTGGATTAGAGACAGAAAATGGTCGGAGATTTTTATCTGCGATTCTAGATTGAAGAACGGGAGGTAAGGCATAGCTCCTTAACTCCAAGCTTAATCAATACATTACACTTTTTGAGTGAACTATTCTTTAAATGTACAGGAAACTTCAGAACCCCATCCTTTCAGAACCTGGTTTGTAATCCACATAGATAATACATAGATTGATACATTGTAGGTACACTGACAACCAATAAGATTGTGCTATGGACAAAGTGTGTTTTTCTATTGGTTGTCTTGCAGCTAATTCTGGGATAAACAGGGAAAAAAGAGGATGTAGTTTTGCTACAGGAAGAAGTTTAGAGTGACATCTCCTGCCAGTCTACCCAATATAATTCCCATTTAATTGGAGATTATATTGCAGTTAAGAATATTATGTATAAGTTAAATCCTAGGTTGAATTCAATTACTGTATTAGTAAACAGAATATTTATTCTATACACTGATGCAACCAGAATTTCATTATGATTGTAGGGGAAACACCTCCACCCAAAACATAGAATGTTACATACAAGCAACTGCTAAATGATCTGTTTATGATCTTAGGTACCAGTAAAAAAATACAAGATCAGAATCTGCCAAGGGAATGCATCCTACATTACTTCCACTCACATAAATGCTTTGTGTTTGAAAGACCGGCCACCAAAACACTTCACACCTTGGAGGAACTTGAGGAATGTGAGCTGGAGAAGGATTTGTGGAACAATTCAAAAGTTCTGTGACTATATGTTTAAGGAAGGAAGTGTTTAAAACTCTTCCTGGAGGCATCTTAGTCACTGGGAGAAGTAAGTAGCACATTGATTTACATGATCATGGAAATAGACTTACCAGACCTCGTTTCCTTTCGACGAGCAGCTGCGTCTGTGATTGGTGATCTTAACCATTCACAGACGCGGCTGCCGGTCCCGCCCATTCTGCTATTTCATTCTGGAAGTTGCAGAAGAGGGCAGAGGCCGGGGGAACGAAGGTAGGTAAGTCGGTCGGGGGAACCAAGGTAGGTAAGTTTATTCCTGTGCAGATTTTTAGAAAGCGGCTTTAGGGTTATGTTATTTTTTAATTTGTGGGTGGAGATATGATCATGGAAAGTTGAATGTTTAATAAGTAATTTGCGGAAATTCTTGGATGAAACATTACCACTAAACATTCAACTTACTTTCCAAGAAACTTGTTTAAGGCTGCCATAGATGATAGAAGTCCATGGAATATGATACGTTTAAGTACAATAAAAAATCATACTAGCCACAAGTAAGTTGTTATATCGATAGAGATGTCGTTCGCAACGGTCGCTCAGATCGGAATTTGAAATCCGAAAATTCGAAAATCCGGCGGAACGTTAAATTAAAAATCTTGCATACGAGATTTCGTATTTCGAAAATTTTCGATTACGAGTTTCAGTATTTTAGGGAATTCGAATTACATTTCATGTTTGAAATAGTATGTTAGGATTAAGAGAAACCCTGATTGAAAATTTTCGAAATATCCGATTTCCAATTTCGAAAAGTGAAAACTGATTCGAAAATTTTCGAAAAACGAAAAATAGCGAATCGAAGTAACGAATCGGAAATACGTTACGATAATGCGCGTACGTCATCGCAGATTAATCAGAATATTTGTGATATTATTTTTTTTCCGATTTTTAGAAATTTTTAAACCAATATTGCTTTATTTTCTTCCTCCTCCTCAGTGCTGGCCCCATCTGGCTAATACCTATGTAAAACACAATTCTGAGTGGCGCCGTCCCATGTATGGAAAATGCAGTGATTGCACTTTCAGTGAAAGAGAACAAGGAGGCTGTGCAGGAAGCATTGGCTAAGTATGAAGCAGTCATGGGGAAAGAATTGGCCAAATTTCCAATGAGACACAGGAGGAGTTCCTGAATATACAGAGAAGTGCGAAAAGGAGGCAATTGGAGTCTTCCTGGGACGCGCCTTCAAAGATGATATCAGAAATACCAGTGGGAGCTTAAGGTCAGTTCTCTAAAGCTACTCTAGAACCCCCAGGCCTCCAAATCACTATTTGTAGCTTCCTACATTAGATTAATGGTTCATGATAAATTATGACCTTCACCTGACAAATATTTAACAGATTTTAGTGTATGAAGAACAGACTTCTTGAACAGAACTTGAATTTCTAGCGATAAATTCATAATCTAAACAATCACCATTACTATATGATTTTTTATCAAAAATCAGCCGGAGTTGAGGACATGTAGGAGGTAACAGGGGGAGGGGGGAAGGGGGGAGTGCTGCACACAGATCTGACACCATGGTTAAACAAAGTCACTGACAGAGATAGATAAGGCAGCTCAGAGTACATGAATTAACTTTGCAAAGGGGCAATGTGTTTTTTCTCTATAGATGCCCTTTAAATAGGGGTGATTAACTTGATATACTTTCTATTCCAAATAAACAGCATTTGTTAGATAATAAAATGGAGTTCTATTCCGAACGTAACCAGAGAGAATCTACAGAGCGATGCCAGTTCTGATACAGGTGTTAAGCGAGACTCTGGAAGAAATAGTATCACAGGGATACTTTTCAAGCCTGGAGGATACAACATCTTTATGGAGCAGAAGAACAGAATTGTAGACGAATACAACTTAAGCCCCTGCAAGGGACAAAAGGTATCGTATAACATATACATGAAAATAAAGTAGAAAACGTTGAAGAATTTTAAATAAAGTTGGATGGAGAAAGCAAAGTAGATAAATAAATGGATAGTGTTAGCTTGCTATTACACATGGCCGTTGTATTCAAATACATATAGTTCCTGTCCACATGTGGTGCTTGGTGATGTTGGTTGAGTGCAGCCATTTTAGGTTATGTAAGATCTGTTCCCAGAATGCCTTGTGCACCAATCATAGTAAAAGGTGCATGACCAGCTTTGCAACTCCGATAATGGAATTTTGGCTTTGAAGCAAATCAACATTACTGGATTTCTGCGGTTTCGGTGGATGTACAAAAGGGTTAGATCACTACTGCTTATTACATCGATCCATGCCATAACGGCTTGCTTCGGGGGCCAAAATATATACATAATGCACCCCCTACTGTAAAATTAAGGATATTAGAAGTCACAGAGGAGTTCAGCCTTGTGCTTTTATATGGTCACGGAACTCCAAGGTGATTCTAATACCCAAATACTTTTTTGTAGGGGGTGCATTTTATCTATATTTACCCCTTCATTAAAGTACATTCCTGGCTCTCTGCGCAATGACAACTGTCCCCCTAGCATATATTACTCCTACACCCCTTCCCCCTCATTTCCCCCACACTTCCCCACCTCCGTTTTACTCCCCTTAGGCTCACCACCTTTGCTTGCCTCCGTTCCGTGTTTGCCGTACCACCGTGGCTGCCACGGCTTCTCCTTTCCTTTACATCCTGCACAGGCTCTGTATAGGATGTAAAAAGAAGAGGAGGAGCTGTGGAAGCCACAGTGGTGCGGCAGACGTGGAAAGGAATGGGAAGAAATGCAAGGATGGTGAGCCTAAAAGTGGAGGGGTGGGGGGTGGAACGAGGAGATGGGAGAAGTGAACCAGGGGTAGGGGAGAGAGGAACCCACTTCCGGAAATCGCCATGTTACTACGTAGTAGCGTGCCGGTTATAAGGTTATTATTTACACATGGACTCCATGGGGTCAATGAAGAGGTGGATTATACAGGACATAATTAACATCAATACCAATGTTCAGCTGAGTAAATGGGTTGTTGGACCATCCATAGAGATAAGCGATAACATCCCTCTCACTTACCAAATCATCAGACCCACAGACAATCAGTGTAACATAGCTATCCTGTGTACCCAGATATCAAGATTGACAGATCACCAAGACTGACACTGCCTATATACAAAGTGTGATGGATTCCGTTATTTTTGTATTTAAACGAGAATTTTTTTTCTTCTGTTTTCGGGGGAAAGAGCTTTGAAGTGCTGCTGGAATTTTGATAGAAACAGACCAATTGAAGATGCCATCCTCCAAAGATTACGCATTGGACTGCACAAGAAAAAGAGATTGCCGGTAAATTCCATCAACATAAATCTCTGGGATGGGAATAGAGACAAATAAACCATTTTAATAGAAATGAACAGTTAGGATCAGTGTAAGATTCATTTAAAAGTGGCACATATTCCTTATTTAGAATTGGAATATTGCAAAACGCAGATATATTTACACAGAGCCCTTTACCCCCCTCCCTCCGGATCCCATGCAACGCTTTCTCCTAGTGTTACCTTTGGGCATAATGTAAGTTATGGTTGCCCACACCAACCGCTATAATAAAACAAAAAAAAACGTTCAGATATCTACTTACAGTCCCTTCGTTCCCGCAACTTCTTCTTATCCGGCAGCCGGTTTGTGATTGGCTGACCGGCAGCTAATCACAGACGGGGAATGAAGGGGCTGTAAGTAGATATCTGAACATTTTTTTTGTGTATTATCGGTTGGGATTGGACAACCATAACTAACTCATAACAAAAATACATTTGAAGTGGACATGTCCTTTAAAGGGGAACTGTGGTCTCTAAACAAGTTAAGTTAAAATGAAAGGCCAGTTTCCTACTTTAAAATGAGCCATCAACCACCTCTCTACGTGCTCCACAGCCCAAAGTATACAGAAATGACCAGAAAGATCAGAGATGGGTGGGAGGCTGACATGTGACATTCCTAAGGCTTCTCCTGCACAAGGCCACCGCGAGCACAGCCTCAGACTCCCTCAGTGTGTGAGGGAGACAGGAAGTCCCTCCTCCCTCTGCTGTGTAAGTCCTGACAGAGAAGGTAAGGGAATCATACAGCCCTTCTCTTTCACTGTGTGAAACAGCCTTTTCAGGCAGAGTACTCACTCTGCCTAAAAAGGCTGATTCCACAGAGTTTTCTGTAGGGGGGTCTGAGGAACCCACGGCACCCACGAGTGGGCGGGGCTTAGACACCCGCAAGTGGACAGGGCCTCGGCACCCGCAAGTGGGCGGGGCCACGACACCTGAGAGTGGAAGTGCCTCCTCCTCTCCTCCTTTCTGCTGTGTATAGTCCTGACAGAGAAGGTAAGGGAATCTACAGCCCTTCTCTTTCACTGTGTGAAAACAGCCTTATCAGGGAGAGTCCTCACTCTGCCTGAAAAGGCTGATTCCACAGAGTTTTCTGTGTGTGTGTTTTCTGTGTGTGTGGGGGGGGGGGGGTCTGAGTAACCCACGGCACCTGTGAGTGGCAGGGCCACGACACCCGTGAGTGGTGGGCCATGACACCATGAGTGGGTGGGGCCACATGGGGCTGTAAGATAATAGGCCATGGGGGGCATGCAACTGGAGGGACCATGGGGTCATGAGTGGGAGGGACCAGGGGGGCTGCAGGGGAGGAGGAGACACAGGACAGATTGACTGACCGTTTCAGAGCAGGAAGTGCAGGGGACTGGTGATGCTGCTGCCATATCACACACAAAATGTAAATATCTTCAAAACTATGCAAAATAAACAATGGAAATAAATTGCAAAAATTCTCAGGGGAGCAATTCCTATCAATTTACCTAAAGTCATTTTTGGACCACAGTTCCCCTTTAAGGTTAATCTGAACTAGCATGACAAGTCCTGTCCATTTTGTCCGACTTTCATTGCTGTCCCTAATGATTCTTTCTAATGTAGAGAAACAGGCCAGGCAGAGGCGGCACAAAGGGAAATGCAAGTTTTACAAAAAATAATCGTCGCCTGGAGGAATTAATGGAAAGCCAGAGGAGAAGTCAAGAACAGCACGAGAGGATGTTAGTGGAGAAGATGGAGAGAAGATAAACGCAAAATAAAAGGAGAACAAACGGGTGATGAAACGCAAAATGGAGGTACAATTCTATTTCTAATTACAAGTCACACTGACCCTTCATGTGGGCAGGATCACAAAGCTTTTTGATTGGTTGATTTATCAGATTAGAAATGTGTCCATCTAATGTTCAGAATATCATCCTTAGAAAGAACGTTTTGTAGCCGATTTGTGATACGGTAATAACCCTTTATATAATACTGAATGGGGAGGGGGGGTATATTTTGTATGTAGGTTCAAGAAAAGTTCTTATTGTTAAAAATCGTGCTAATTTTGCCCCAACCAATCGGACATTATTTAACATTTGAAAGCTAACAATCTGATTGGTTGGACACAAAATTACCACCATTTTTAACCATAAGAACTTTTCTTGAATATCCCTGTTTTTCTGTACCACCCATGACCTGATTGTTATCATATTTCCCATAACGGAAATTCCATCCTCAAGGCTCAAATAAATTTTTTAAAAAAAAAATAGTGTATTTAAGTTAAAACGAATTATTAAAATAAAATATCCCGAGACTTTTTAAAAACATACCATTATTTATTATTTAAGGTATTAAAATATCAACATAGCCATAAACATAAACAAAACGTATGTAACATTGGTCAGGGCTACGGCAGATTTGATGGTTCATATTTTATCCATTTTCCAAAGAAGAAATTGGTAGATTTAATATCGTACAAAATGTGAGTTACAAAAATGGAGGAACATAAGTTTTTAGGTGTTAAATGACAATTATTCACCTACTTCCTACCAGTTTCCTTCGATTGTGCACAGTGATGACCCCTTAAGGTGGCCATACATGTATTTTGATTACTTACCCGACCAAGCGATCCCGCGACATTCGATCGATCATGTCGCATAGAAGAAGAACGGGAGAGGCGGTTCCGGCAGGAGGATCGCTCGGTCGGGTAAGTAAAATCGAATATATGTATGTATGTATATGTATGGCCACCTTAGTTAAGGAGCTTACTTTCCATTGCTGCTTGGTCCCTCCTCCAGGTTTGCGATGAGGCCAATAGGAAGACGTGATCCTTGCAGTGTGAGTCTTCTCATTGGCCTTATTGCTGAAGAATCGAGAGAGGCAGGGAGGACCAGAGCAGTGAAGGCAGCTATAGAGAAGTAAAGCTCTTTAACTAAGAACATTTACACTCAATAGAACACGCATGTAGGAGCGCATACACCCATTCCAGCACACGGTCTGCGCTACTATGTAGCCTGATTTATTTTTTACCT
Organism: Hymenochirus boettgeri; assembly: GCA_019447015.1. Taxonomy (NCBI): domain Eukaryota; kingdom Metazoa; phylum Chordata; class Amphibia; order Anura; family Pipidae; genus Hymenochirus; species Hymenochirus boettgeri. Next base: position 7,360 of record JAACNH010004489.1, on the reverse strand, counting down.
AATAAAATGTTTCTTTTAATGCACGCATCCCAGTGAATCCGGAGAGTGGTGCCCCATATGATTTGTATTCTTTCTAAGAAGAACTCAGGTTTAGGGTACAAGGTGTCTATGGGGGGGTAAGTATAGTTTTCCTTTAAAGGGTTATTTTTTTAACTTTACTTTTTACTGTTTTACTGAAGAACAGGAGGTAAATGCGCTATGTCTTACCTCGGTTCTCCAGTAAAACTGCAGGAGCAGAGGAAGAACTTGGATCGATACCAGCACCGGCTTCTCTGACAGTCTCCAACGCATTCCACGCTCCTTTACACTGTGTGCGCGTGTCGGAGACTGCCACCTGCGTCGGAGTCTTTGAGCAGCGATGGATCGATCGCGTTCTTCCTCCGTTCCTGTAAGTTTTACTGAAGAACGGCAGATAAGACATAGCACATTCACCTCCTTTCTTCAGAAAACAGTAAAAAAGTAAGTTAAAAAGCAATGGACGTAACCTTTAACATCTCCAAGAGGATGTTTCCCACCCACATATCCCATTTAATTAAGACATAGTACTGCTGCTGCTTTTCTATTTCTCCTCTACGTCTCCGTTCTCTATTTATCTAACACGAACTTATTTGGAATTTGTTTAACAACAAAAAATGTCTGGAATTTCTTCAGAGCAAAAACAACCCTAGAGGCTCTGGAACCAATCAGACAGGACCCCATTATAATGTAATCTAAACTGCACATCTCTAAACCTCATGAGCTTAATATTATTTTAAAGTAATAGAAGACTTTAGTAACTACTTAGCTATTAATTTGCAGCAACCAACCAGATTTGAACATTTTACTATTCTACTGCTGTTAGTTAACATTTGATTGGTGCTGCAGATTTAGTGCACATACAAACTTTTGTACCCCCAATTACACAAGCCCCATTGAACCCTTTTCCATTTCTAACCTTTGGTTCCATCTTGCTCAGTCTCATTCTAATTCCAGGAGCAGCGTGCCTATCAGGATGCTGGATTCGAAAGGAAATGTAATGACTTGCAAAGAGAGATGAAAATCTTGAACAGAAAGAACAGAGAAACCAAATCTAGTAAATGCACCATTTCCTAAGAAAATCGACAAAAAGGAAACTATGTACAATAGACATTTCTGGAAACCCCTCCACAAACCTCAACTTGTTTCAGATCTTGTAAGACTTTTCCTATTATGATGTTGGTATAAGGTTTAGGAACAAGAAACAAGAATCGTCAAGAGGCTTTGATCGCTCAGTTTCTGGGCGTGTAATTATGGACGTTCACTGCATTGGTGTGACATTTATTCATAGACAATCCACTTGTGGTACACTCTAAACTTGGAAAATTATTAGCTTTGTATTTGTATTGTAACTCTGCATGGATCTCTTTCAAAATGCCCCAACCAAAGGCATATATATAGGGCTATTTATAAACGGGCATTAACTTTGACGTTTTTGCCAAAATCGCTATTAACGCAATTATTAAAGGGGTGAAACCCGTTCGCAAAAAGTTAAACTATAAAGTGGCGGTAACTGTGCTTTAGCGTTAACCTCGGCGGTTTCAATTCGCACAATTGGTTGGCGAAAACGGCCAAGATTGAGGAGTTGTGGGGGGTGGTACTTCTGATTGCCGCAATGGCCCTTATAAGGCAGGACAGGGGGCGGGAGGGGCTGATGGAAGGGGTTGTGCGGGGCATATCACCATGGGGGGTGAGGGTGGGGTGGCGGTACACCCCGCCCACCTGCGACGGCAGATGCAACCACACCGCGGCGTGATCCTTTCCCAAGCGCCCTCCCAGCCCCCTGCTGTACGTCGTGATTTGAGCTCTTTTGCCGCAATACTGTGCAGTCTCATCAAAGAGAGTTCAAATTACCGCTGGCACAATGCCGCGGTAATGCTTTTCGCCCACAATGTTGGTCGCCCTTTTTATAGGTGAAAATAAAGTTTTTACCGCGGGTGATGTGCGCGCGCAGCAGTAATTTTTTGGCGTAATAACGGCCCTTATAAATGCGCCCATAATCTTTTCTTTCATTACACTATATCTTTCTACTGTATTTTATTTTAAATGAAAGTAAAGCATAATACCCAATTGGTACATTGATGTAATAATGTCTTACTGGACAGGCCGAATAAAAAAATCCTGTGTGTCTGTTTTTTGCCTTTTCAACCTTTAATTGCCTGTGTTTTTCCTATTTTGATGCTTAGATATCGAAACTAGTCTAGAAGGACAGTTTACAGTTTTCATCTGGCAAAAAAGATTAGAGAGGATACTCTGGGGTCGTACACCTTATGAAGGTTAGGGGTTAAGGCTCCCCAGAGTAGGGCCATATTTAACACACGTGGTATTGCAATTCCTGTAATGTACGACAGCGGCCATAGATGTACAAGACACAGTCATACATTTACGCCAAACGTTCGGAATTAACGAACGTTCTTTCGAGGGGCTAATATGGTACTGGTTCTGATACTGGGGGCCGGTATTGTACTAGTTACTAGTACCAGGGGCTAATATGGTACTGGTTCTGATACTGGGGGCTGGTATTGGACCAGTTTATAGTACCAGGGGCTAATATGGTACTGGTTCTGATACTGGGGGCCGGTATTGTACACCGTTACTAGTACCAGGGGCCGATATGGTACTGGTTCTGATACTGGGGGCTGGTATTGGACCAGTTACTAGTACAAGGGCTAATATAGTACTGGTTCTGATACTGGGGGCTGGTATTGTATCAGTTTCTAGTACCGGGGCTAATATGGTACGGTTCTGTTACTGGGGGTTCTGATACTGGGGGCTGGTATTGTACCAGTTACTAGTACCAGGGGCCAATATGGTACTGGTTCTGATACTGGGGGCCGTGTATTGTACCAGTTACTAGTACCAGGGCTAATATGGTACTGGTTCTGATACTAGGGGACGGTGTTGTAGCAGTTACGTACCAGGGGCTGATATGGGACTGGTTCTGATACTGGGGGCGGTTATTGTACCAGTTACTAGTACCAGGGGCTAATATGGACTGGTTCTGATACTGGGGGCGGTATTTTCAGTTACGTTTAGTACTAGTGATAAATGGTACTGGTTTCTGATACTGGGGGCCGGTTTGTTTCAGTTTCTAGTACCAGGGGCTAATAGGTACTGTTCTGATACTGGGGGGGTATTGTACTAGTTACTAGTACCAGGGGCCGATATGGTATGGTTCTGATACTGGGGGCTGGTATTGGACCAGTTTTATGTACCAGGCTAATATGGTACTGGTTCTGATACTGTGGGCCGGTATGTATCAGTTTCTAGTTCTGGGCTAATATGGTATATGGTACTGGTTCTGATACTGGGGGCCAGTATTGTACCAGTTACTAGTACCAGGGGCCGATATGGTACAGGTTCTGATACTGGGGGCCGATATTGTACCAGTTACTAGTACCAGGGTAATATGGTGCTGGTTCTGATACTGGGGGCCGTATTGTACAGTTATAGTACAGTGTTTCGATACTGGGGCCGATATGTACCAGTTACTAGTACCAGGTGCCGATATGGTACTGGTTCTGATACTGGGGCCGATATTGTACCAGTTACTAGTACCAGGTGCTGATATGTACTGGTTCTGATACTGGGGGCCGATATTGTACATTACTAGTACAGGGTGCTGATATGGTATGGTTAAACTGGGGGCCGATATTGTACCAGTTCTAGTACCAGGGGCCGATATGGTACTGGTTCTGATACTGGGGGCCTGTATTGTACCAGTTACTAGTACTAGGGGCTAATATGGTACTGGTTTCTATATTGGGGGCCGGTATTGTATCAGTTTCTAGTACCAGGGGCTAATATGGTACTGGTTCTGATACTGGGGGCTGGTATTGTACTAGTTACTAGTACCAGGGGCTAATATGGTACTGGTTCTGATACTGGGGGCTGGTATTGGACCAGTTTATAGTACCAGGGCTAATATGGTACTGGTTCTGATACTGGGCCGGTTATTGTTCCAGTTACTAGTACCAGGGGCCGATATGGTACTGGTTCTGATACTGGGGGCTGGTATTGGACCAGTTACAGTACAAGGGGCTAATATGGTACTGGTTCTGATACTGGGGGCTGGTATTGTATCAGTTTCTAGTACCAGGACTAATATGGTACTGGTTCTGATACTGGGGGTTCTGATACTGGGGGCTGGTATTGTACCAGTTACTAGTACCAGGGGCCAATATGGTGCTGGTTCTGATACTGGGGCGGCGGTATTGTACCAGTTACTAGTACCAGGGGCTAATATGGTACTGGTTCTGATACTAGGGACGGTGTTTAGCAGTTACTAGTACCAGGGGCTGATATGGGACTGGTTCTGATACTGGGGGCGGTATTGTACCAGTTACTATACCAGTGGCTAATATGGTACTGGTTCTGATACGGGGGGGCGGTATTTTACCAGTTACTAGTACTAGGTGCTAATATGGTACTGGTTCTGATACTGGGGGCCTGTATTGTACCAGTTACTAGTACTAGGTGCTAATATGGTACTGGTTCTGACTTGGGGCCAGTATTGTATCAGTTTCTAGTACCAGGAGCTAATATGGTACTGGTTCTGATACTGATGGCCGGTATTGTACTAGTTACTAGTACCAGGGGCCGATATGGTACTGGCTCTGATACTGGGGGCGCGATATTGTACCAGTTACTAGTACCAGGGGACGATATGGTACTGGTTCTGATACTGGGGCTGGTATTGTTCCAGTTACTAGTACCATGGGCTGATATGGTACTGGTTCTGATAACCGTACATAATGGGTCTTTCCTGGTTAAAACGCTGTAGTTGAATTTGAAAGATACACTTCTTATAATTTGTGTATTTACATTGAATTCCAGATGCTTTCAGATCAACGAACTACACTCAGGCATTGAAGGCTTGCTCCATACAGTGCATGTGTGCGAGGCCTGAGTTGTGGGCGTGTTTTCACTACTCTGCAAGTCTGTGTACAGGTTAATAAACTGGTATTGGACCAGTTATAGTACCAGGGGATAATATGTACTGGTTCTGATACTGGGGACCGGTATTTTATCATTTCTAGTTCTAGGGCTATATGGTACTGGTTCTATACTGGGGGCCAGTATGTACCAGTTACTAGTACCAGGGGCCGATATGGTACAGGTTCTGATACTGGGGGCCGGTATTGTACCAGTTACTAATACAAGGGGCTAATATGGTACTGGTTCTGATACTGGGGGCCGGTATTGTAGCAGTTACTAGTACCAAGTTCTGATACTGGGACTGGGGGCCGATATTGTACCAGTTACTAGTACCAGTGCCGATATGGTACTGGTTCTGATACGTGCCGATATTGTACCAGTTCTAGTACACGGTGCGATATGGTACTGTTCTGATACTGGGGGCCGATATTGTACCAGTTACTAGCACCAGGTGCTGATATGGTACTGGTTCTGATACTGGGGGCCCGATATTGTACCAGTTACTAGTACCAGGGGCCGATTATGGTACTGGTTCTGATACTGGGGACCGATATTGTACCAGTTACTAGTACCAGGTGCTGATATGGTACTGGTTCTGATACTGGGGGCCGATATTGTACCAGTTACTAGTACCAGGGGCTGATATGGTACCGGTTCTGATACTGGGGGCCGATATTGTACCAGTTACTATACCAGGTGCTGATATGGTACTGGTTCTGATACTGGGGGCCGATATTGTACCAGTTACTAGTACCAGGGGACGATATGTACTGGTTCTGATACTGGGGCTGGTATTGTTCCAGTTACTAGTACCATGGGCTGATATGGTACTGGTTCTGATAACCGGACATAATGGGTCTTTCCTGGTTAAAACGCTGTAGTTGAATTTGAAAGATACACTTCTTATAATTTTGTATTTACATTGAATTCCAGATGCTTGCAGATCAACGAACTACACTCAGGCATTGGAAGGCTTGCTCCATACAGTGCATGTGTGCGAGGCCTGAGTTGGGGGTTTTTCACTACTCTGCAAGTCTGTGTACAGGTTAATAAACTTACAGGGAGATTCAATAAAAGTTCTTATCGTTTAAAGTGGTGCTAATTTTGCCCCAACCAATCAGAAATTATGTAACATTTGAAAGCTAACATCTGATTGGTTGGGGCAAAATTGCACCATTTTAAACGATAAGAACTTTTATTGAATAACCTGAGGTAGTGCACAATAAAATATTTTGTATAGGGGCCATGTAAATGCTGGAATTTTCAGTTTCCAAACATCTGGGGCTGCGTGATGGACGTCACTGATCTAAAACATTCCGTGGTTTGTTTGTTTACAATTTTATACTTTTTAACATTTCATTTTCACCTTTCTTCTAGATAGTAAAATGAGCCGTCAGGTGACGATGGATTCCCCCATGTGTCTGATAGAGAACAGGAACGGACAGGAACTCATCAATCAGAAGCAGAACGGATCTTTCTGGGATCTCTCAGCGCTTGGTAGTTGTGGCCATTGTAGGGAAATACAGGACTGGGAAGTCTTATCTGATGAACAAACTGGCAAGCAGCAAAACCGGTGAATATTTCATATGTTACGTTAGAATCTTCTAATTAGGGGCTATTCAGGATAGACTGTGGACAGTAATATTGACCATTTTCAACATTATGACACATTTTCCTATTTGTAAACCTTTAAAAGAAAATGGAACTGAAATATCCAGGACAAAGTAACACTTACTATTTAGGATGACATTGAATGAGTCATTAGCCAAAGCCCATTATAGCCTATCCGGTCAGGAAATGTACATCCCCAGGTCTAAGTTATCAATGGAAATATTATATTCATTTTTTTCAGGAATGAAGGATTGCGTTTGACGTTCCATAATGGTTCAATCTTTCATCAATAGAAAATGTCAAGATTTCATTCCATTCAACCATGGCCAATCATGTAAAAATGACCATAGTCTGTTACAGATGATTCTCTAAATTACAATAGAAAGGAAGGATGGACATATGGATTATTTATATGTCTACATGTCAATAATTATTATTTATTATTATGTTACAAGCTCTTTGGTTTTTACCTTTGGAGATCTGTCATGTTTACCTAATGTCTCCTAGTAGAGATTGTCTTTTCTTTCTTTCGTCAGGTTTCCCTCTAGGGTCCACGGTACAGTCAAAGACAAAAGGAATCTGGATGTGGTGTGTCCCTCACCCTTGTAATCCTGAATACACCTTGGTGTTGCTTGACACAGAAGGGCTGGGGAGACGTAGAAAAGGTGAGATATGCTTGTAAAGGTTCATCCAGGTCACGGTATATCTGTAATATTCATCCATCCAGGTCATGGTTATCTTTAATATCATCCATCCAGGTCATGGTATATCTGTAATATTCAATTCTATCATCCAG
>JAACNH010004488.1:0-23925 GCA_019447015.1 Hymenochirus boettgeri | reverse complement strand
TATCGGGGCTGATTAGCTGCCTCTTTCACCTGTGAGCAGTCCTTATCGGTGCTGATTATCTTCCTTTCACCTGTGCGCAGTCCTTATCAGTGCTGGTGCTGATATTATCATTTCACCGTTGGCAGTCATTTTCAGTGCTGATTATCTCCTTATCTACCTGTGCACAGTCCTTATATAAATTGTTGCGTGCGAATTATCGTCTTTCACCTGTGTGCAGTCCTTATCGGTGCTGATTAGCTGCCTTCTTCTCGTGCGCAGGTCTTTATGGGTGCTGATTAGCTGCTTTCACCTGTGTGCAGTCCTTATCGGGGCTGATTAGCTGCCTCTTTCACCTGTGAGCATGCCTCTTATCGGTGCTGATTATCTTCCTTTCACCTGTGCGCAGTCCTTATCAGTGCTGATTAGCTGCCTTTCACCTGTGCGCAGTCCTTTTGGATGCTGATTAGTTGCCTTTCACCTGTGCGCTATCCTTATCGGTGCTGATTAGCTGCCTTTCACCTGTGCGCAGTCCTTATCTGTACTAATTACCTGCATTTCACCTGTGAGCAGTCCTTATCGGTGCTGATTAGCTGCTCCTTTCACCTGTGGCGCAGTCCTTATCTATGCTGATTATCTGCCTTTACCTATGCGCAGTCCTTATCTGTATGATTAACTGACTTTCACCTGTGCGCAGCCTTATCTGCTGATTATCTGCCTTTTACCTATGCGCAGTTCTTATCTGTACTGATTAGCTGACTTTCACCTGTGCGCAGTCCTTATTGGTGCTGATTAGCTCCCTTTCACCTGTGCGCAGTCCTTATCGGTACTAATTAGCTGCCTTTCACCTGTGCACAGTCCTCCTATGGATGCTGATTGCTGCCTTTACTTATATGCGCAGTTCTTACTGTACTGATTAGCTGACTTTCACCTGTGCGCAGTCCTTATCATGCTGATTAGCTGCCTTTCACCTGTGTGGCAGTCCTTATCAGTCCTAATTAGCTGCCTTTCACCTGGGCGCAGTTCTTATCTGTACGGATTAGCTGACTTTCACTCATGTTTGCAGTCCTATAGTGCTGATTAGCTGCATTTCACCTGTTTGCAGTCCTTATCGGTACTAATTGCTGCCTTTCACCTGTGCGCAATCCTTATCTGTACTAATTACTAGCCCTTCACCTGTGCGCAGTCCTTACTGTACAAATTAGCTGCCTTTCACCTGTGCGCAGTCCTTATCGGTGCTGATTAGCTGCCTTTCACCTGTGACATTCCTAATCTGTTCTGATTAGCTGCCTCTTTCACCTGTGAGCAGTCCTTGTCTGTGCTGTTTATCTTCCTTTCACCTGTGCGCAGTCCTATCAGTGCTGATTATCTCCTTTCACCTGTGTGCAGTCCTTATCGTGCTGATTAGCTGCCTTTCCTTGTGCGCAGTCCTTTATGGGTGCGATTAGCTGCCTTCACCTGTGAGCAGTCCTTATCAGGGGCTATTAGCTGCCTCTTTCACCCTGTGAGCAGTCCTTATCGGTGCTGATTTCTTTCTTTCACCTGTGCGCATTCCTTATCAGTGCTGATTAGCTGCCTTTTACCTGTGCGCAGTCCTTATCAGTGCTGATTATCTTCCTTTCCACTGTGCGCAGTCCTTATCAGTGCTGATTATCTTTGTTTCACCTGTGCGCTTCTTATCGGTGCTGATTATCTTCCTTTCACCTGTGTGCAGTCCTTATCGGTGCTGATTAGCTCCTTTCTTATGCGCAGTCTTTATGGGTGCTGATTAGCTGCCTTTCACCTGTGTGCAGTCCTTATCGGGGCTGATTAGCTGCCTCTTTCACCTGTGAGCAGTCCTTATCAGTGCTGATTATCTTTCTTTCACCTGTGCGCAGTCCTTATCAGTGCTGATTAGCTGCCTTTTACCTGTGCGCAGTCCTTATCGGTGCTGATTATCTTCCTTTCACCTGTGCGCAGTCCTTATCAGTGCTGATTATCTTTGTTTCACACTGTGCGCAGTTCTTATCGGTGCTGATTAGCTACCTTCACCATCCTGTGCCATCCTTATCAGTGCTGATTACTTCCTTTCACTTGTGAGCATCCTTATCTGTGCTGATTATCTGCCTTTCACCCGGTGAGCAGTCCTTATCAGTGCTGATTATCTTCCTTTCATCACCTGTGAGCAGTCCTTATCAGTGCTGATTAGCTGCCTTTCACCTGTGAGCAGTCCTTATCAGTGCTGATTAGCTGCCTTTCACCTGAGAGCTCCTTATCAGTGCTGATTATCTTCCTCACCTGTGAGCAGTCCTTATCATGCTGATTAGCTGCCTTTCACCTGTGAGCAGTCCAATCGTGTTGATTACCTGTTTTGATGCCTGTGTCACATGCACAGGATTTAACTCACAGAACACCAGACACCTCACATATTAAAGCTTTGTGCTACCTTTCAGATTCAAAAGTAAAAATTTAATGTTTTTACTTAAACTTTCCTTTTTAGTTTTTACTTTCAGAAGTTTGCAAGTCATAACTTTATTCCACTATTATATCAAAGTTCTCATTTATCAAATAAATAAAAAAAACAATGAGAAGGTTTAATAAAAAATAAAGACTACCAAATCCTGGTTTTTTAGATGCACATACTACATTGCCAAATGTAAGACTGTTGAAGCACCTGTTGATTTTATTACAGCACTCGTTGAAGTCTATCAGGTTGCTATATTTGGCCACGACTCTTTATAAATTTTCAAATTCCATGGGCATCCCAGGTACAAAGTTTTTTTTTTCATTTTTCATGATTAAGATGACCTCTGGCTGGGCCATTCAAGAACATCGATCTTATTTAGTTGAAGTCATTGCTTTGTTGTTTCAGATGTATCAATTAAGTTATTGATTTGTTGAAAAGGGGATGGTTCTCTTCATATTCAACATCCTATCAGATGCTAGTAAACAAGAATTATTTAGGATTCATCCACCTTGACTAAAGCACCAGTTTCAGCTTTCCTTTTGGGAAAGTTTAGCAGGGCTTTGAATTTTTCTTTGTGAGTAATGCTGGCCATACACAGGCTAGGTGTTAGATGTATTCCACTTTCAATACCGACATTAAAGGGTATCTCCATTGACAAAAGTGAGTTTGCATTTTTCAGTTTAATTGAAGAATGGAGGTAAAAATAAAACTATTAAACTATCAGGAGCCAGGACGAAGGGAAGGGGGAAGTTACCCTTTATCCTCCTCCACCTTCTGTCTCTGTTCGTCCTCCTACTTCTGTCTGCTGGTGATATGTGCCCAATCCTGTGCCATGTAATATCTCTGTCTGCCACCGTCCATGTCGTCTCACCTTCTCTTGCCCCCTGTCGTGGTTCAACTCCCCCCAACGTTCTATCTATTCCTCTGATTCTACCATCTTGTCTACCTTACTCCTGTGCATGCTTAATGTTCGCCCACTGGTAACAAATCTACCATCATTCATGATTCTTCTGCTATAATATTTCAACTTCTGGCCCTTACTGAAACCTGGCTTTCCCAACATGACTCTGCTATTGAGGCCTCCCATGCTCATGGTGGGCTCAGCTTTTCCCATTCACCTCGCCCTCCGGTCGTGGTGGGGGTGTTGGCCTTTTACTTTCCCCCTCCTGTCAATTTACTAAAATTACCTACCTCCCCTGACCTTTCATTCACACTTTTGAGGCTCATTTAATTCAGCTCAGCGCCCCTTGTCCCTTCGAGTAGCTGTGGTATACAGACCGCTGTCTACAACGTCTCTGTCTGCATTCCTCTCCGACTTTGAAACTTGGCTTACTTTCTTCCTCTCTGCTGACTTTCCTGTTCTGATTCTGGGGGACTTCAACTGTCACACTGATGACTCCTTCCTCTCCTGGCCCCTTGCTTCCTACAATTAACCTCTTTGTTTGATCTTCAAGCAATGGACTAACGCTAGTACTTACAAGGATGGCCACTTCCTGGACCTAGTGTTCACTAAAAACCTCTTTGTCTCGTCTTTTCAATCTAAAACCTTCCTGCTTCCTGACCATCATCTACTTTTCAGGCTTAACACCCTTTCTTCCTCCTGCCCCTCCATCTTGTGCGTCTGTGTCCGTAATACTAGATCCATAGATCTCCCGACACTCGTCTCATTCCTGTCCTCTAGTCTCTCCTCCATTTTGACAGTTGATGACCCTGACTCGCTTGCGCCCCTCCCCACTGACCCTCTCCTTTCTCCTCACTCTCCCCAGGACTTTGCGCATTACTTTCAGCATAAAGTGGAGTCCATCCATGTGCAGATATCTGGTCCTAGGGATATTCTCAGATTAGTTGCCCTCTCCCCGTCAGCTATTCTATGAGCATTTGCTCCAGTGACCCATTCAGAAGTCTCTCGCCTGCCTCTCATGTCCGCTCACCACCTGTCCTCTTGATCCCATGCCCTCTGTATTACTGAAGCACTGTAATCATGTACTTACCCCTATACTCGCCCACATATCTCATGCCTCCCTTACATCTGGAATTTTCCCTTCCATCTTTAAGCATGCCCATGTTAAGCCCATACTAAAAAAGCCCTTGCTGGACCCCTCTTGTTTAGCCAATTCTGCCCGGTCTCTCTCTTACCAATAGCCTCTAAACTGCTAGAACGATTAGTCTTCTCCTGTATCGCTAACTACCTTCATGCTTATAACCTATTGGATCCTTTGCAATCTGGATTCCGTCCTGCTCATTCCACCGAGACGGCTCTGTGTAAGGTTATAAATGATCTGCAGGTTGCAAAGGCCGATGGTCAATTTTCTATTCTTATCCTCCTTGACCTCTCCTCTGCTTTCGACACAGTCATCATTCCCTCCTTATCGGATACTTTCACTTTTTGGGCATCGGAATGAAGTGGCATCCTGGTTTCTATCCTATCTCTCTGACAGAACTTACTCTGTATCTTATGCTAGCAATACCTCTTCTCCGGTTCCTCTTGGTGTGGGGGTCCCGCAAGGGTCTGTTCTTGGACCCTTATTGTTCTCCCTCAACCCTATTTCCTTGGGAGATGTTATTACAGTACCTCTTTTGGCTTCAAATATCATTTATATGCAGACGATACCACAATCTACTTGTCCACCAATACAATTCCTGACATCCAATCACGTGTCTCTGACTGCCTCCTTGCCATCTCCTCCTGGATGTCCAACACAACCTCAAATTAAATCTTTCTAAAATTTAACGGATTGTTTTTCCACCTAAACCTGGTCCTGTCCCATCTTTCTTCATCTCTGTTGACAATACCCCCATTTCCCCTATCCAATCTGCTCGCTGCCCTGGTGGTAATTATTAACTCCTTTTCTAACCACATGTTTAACTATGTTGCGAAAACCTGCCGCTTCTTCCTTCCCAATATAGCCAAAATCCGAGGTTCCTTTCTCTCCCGAGAAATGTCTATCTATGTATTTATCCCCCTTGTATGATTTTATTTATTTTATCCTGTACAGCGCTGCGTCCCCAAGTGGCGCTATATAAATAAACATATACATACATACATACATACCCTTAAAACAGCTCTTCCGTTCTTCTGATAGGTACCAATGGAGCTTGCACTGTATTGCCAGAGTCCACCAACCTAAACCTGGTTTTGGGACTATTTCCCAGATCTGTGTTTAAAATTACACCAGTCAAAACTACAGATGTTTTTTTGACATGGAACTACCAAGATTTTGACCTTGCAAACCTGGTTTTGAACTATGACTGGCAGTTGTTTTTTCTTTTTTATCTGTAATTTCTAATGTTGAAAAGATGGCCTCCCTGACCAGTTTTCTCATCAATCAGAGCACATTCACAAAGATACAACAAGCTGTGTCACTCTGCTGGTGATTTATGAAATTAACTGTTGGTACAAGGAGTCAGCTCCCTTAATCCCCTTGCTCCACATGCTCTGTAGTGCTCACACGATCAAACGAAGCTGACAGCAAATCATGTAACAACACAGAGACCTGCCTCTGTTAGTCACAGGTCATGCTACAACAAGATTCTGCATCTCAGACATAGAACATAAATTAAAAAAGTGTAGAAAACAGAATACTGATATTAAACAACGTTAATTCGGTTGTTGTCGATGTGGACTAAAGTTTTCAGTGTTCTGACACAGGGTCTGTGGCGGGGCCACTTCTGATTAAATTGTTTATTATGATTTAGAAGTAGGTATTGTTAGCAAGGGCAAAACTTTGTCAACCATTAAAGCTACAGATGATATGCAATTGATGCTGGTGGATCTAGATATTCTCTCTCTTTACAGCATTGGTAAGGCCTCAGTTGGAATATCTGTCCAGTTTTGGAATCCTGTGTAAAGGACATCCTGGATATGGTTTTCTAGAAAGGCAACTAAATTAATAAGATGACACTAATGGAGCTTGAATATAAGAGAGACTGGATAGTTACAATTATGCACACTAGAGAAAAGCCACTTGCATGGGGATATGATCATTATGTATAAATACATGAATGGGCCATTCAATAACTTCTGGTGCCTTGTTCACCAATAGAAACTGGCAGAGGACACGTGGACATCCCTTAAGACTGGATTAAAAAAAAGATTAGTGTTTAAATTTAGAAGGGTTTTCGCTGTGAGAACAGTATAACATGGAACTGTCTTCCATTGGACATAGTTCATGGATAATTTTTTTTAAAAAGCTGGCTTTCTGTAAACAAAGATGTTGCATGTTACTGGTATTGATACATAAAGTTGGAGTTGATCCAGGGGTAATTCTGATTGCCACTTGGAGTCCCCATCCTCTGCATCAACTCTTAGTCAGGAAATGTGAGTAGGTTTGCACAAGATGGATGTATGCCTTTATTCAACCTCAAATACTATACTATTTTTGACTTTAAGATTCTGTAATTTTGAACTGCTATTTTCTAATTTTCAGTATTCGGATTTTTGCTAAGTTCCAACTTCCACGAATTTTCGAAAATTCCACACAAACCTAAACTGGATTTGTTTCAAAACTGGGACTTCTCTCTATTTGTGGAGATATTTCCAATGGAAAATGGGTGTTTAGCCTGATAAATGCATATTTGCCCTTAGAGCATAGCCCCAAAGCATTGCGGGGTGAATTTAAGCATTCTTTTTGTTTTAGGACATTTGAATTGATTTAGGGAAATTGATATTTGTTTTTAATTGTCATAGTTTTTTTTCATGGACTTTTCTGACTATGAATAATATACTTCTTTAAAGGGCATGTCCACCCTAAAATACCTTTGCTTAATAATGTTAACAACCCCCAAACCTAGGTTTTGCAATTTTTTTAAGCTTAAATGATGCCCCAGAACTTCCTTACCTGACCCGGACCCTTGCTGCTCCTACTGCTGACAGCCGCTCCACTTCCTGGTTGCATCTGTCAGTAAAGGCGCAACATGAGATCATGCCAATGTCCTGACAAATGTGACCAGGAAGAAGAACGTCTGTCAATGCAAAACCCTCTGCTCTGTTTTTGCTCAAAACAGTAGCAGGGGGCAGCGCCCAGGTGGCGAGGGACCGGGTCAGGTAAGTCCCTATAGGGGAACTTTGAAACTTAAGAATATTGCGAAACCTAGTTGGGGGAGGGGGGGTGTTAAACATTTTAAAGTAAATTTGTTATAGGGTGGACTTGCTAAAAACACATTCCAAATGTAGAGTATTTCTATTGTGAGGTTTCTGTTGTTTATGTGTTTTCAGCCTGAAAAAAACAGTAAATGTCCATAGATCAAAGCCCCAAATAATGCTTTCTGTCATTTGGGGCTATTGGCTGGCCATCAGGAAATATGGCAGATTTTGGTTTTGTAGTTTTTACTTGTTATGGGCAATATTTGGATTAGATTTCTAATTGTCCTTCAAATTTTTTTGGGGGGGGGGGGGGAAATTGCTAAAAGCATGAAATTCTATGAAGAACTTTGCAACATATATGAAAGGATGGCACCGTTACATGCACATACAGGATACAGGATAAAAAACCTATGGAGGTAGGAGTCCCTGAGTCTCAAAGTGCAAGTCTCCACACCACCCTTCAGATGCAATCCCCCAAAAAGACCTCAAGAACAGCCAGTAGAAAACGGGACTTATTTGTGAAAAGCCAAGTCACACAGGGGAAAAGTATACTTACCCATCCCATGGACGGCCATCACCCTTCACCCGTATGGCACAAAAGGCTTTCTAGACACTGCCCAAGCAATCCGGGAGTTCACTGCCGCCGAACAAGTCCTCACACCAACTCTGCACTTCCGACTCCACTGCAACTCCAAACAACAAAACCATAGGTGCACCGACACGTGTTTAGACTGGCTCACCTGAGCCCCGGCTTCTTCAGGGTTACAAGCTTCTGTCTGGGCCACTCACTTTTAAAGGATCTCAAATCCTTCTCTTTTCCGTGAGCACTTAAAGGGAAATTTGCTTTTCACCAAAAAGTATTTCCCTTTATACAATTTAAGAACTTAATGTCAGTACATAGAGGTCTGGTAGAAGAAAGTTACCACATACTAACACTATATACACCCTTTGTGTTAATCATAGTGCTATACCAGAAAACATTTCCTGTTTAATAATAGACGGAAAAGCGTAGGGCCTCCATCATATAATAGTAACCATATAGTAACCTGTAATGGTAACCCCTCCTTTTTTTTTTTTTTTTTGGAATCATGGCTTTCACAACTTATAGAAATCACACACGATTTTACAAAAACATGAAAACTGTAACCCCTCCTTAAGACCAAAAGGGAAAAGGTTTTAAACTTATAGATCCAGCTAATTCTCTTTGGAGAAACTTCTGGGGTACATTACCCCACAAATCCCCAGAGAGACCACCTTCAGCCCAAACAGTGCCACTAATGTTTCTTACTAATATTTGTCCATTGCAGACCTTTCCTATTGTTGTCTTTTAATGGCCCTCCTGTTTTCATTTAAAAGGACCAATAGGGATCTCAGGTTTTCCCTACATATCGGGCACCACAGCGGCATTCTATCATATAGATCACACATTTTGTTTGACAACTTATGTACTTGTTCACTGTGTAATTTTTACCTGCTTGTCATAAAATGTAGCTATTCCAGTAAATGGGGACATATACTGCATCTCCCACACTTTTTATTCCCTTTCCACCTCTTAGCCTCCATTTACAGCCCTCTGATCTTGGTTCCCTATAGTGCTAGGGGACAACTTATCTCTCAACTAGGGGCTCTACAACCTTTAGGAAAGGGCCCTTCCCCACCACCTCAGCCAAATCCTTATCCGAGGATAATAAGGCCATGCGATTTTAAAATCTCCGTAGAGTCCACGGCTGATTTTACTGGGTAATGAACCTCAATTTGGGGTATCTGTTGTATTCAATTAGATCAACTGGACTTGAAATGTAGTTCTTGAGACGTTTCGCTAGTCATCCACTGGCTTTCTCAATTCAGATGACTTGTACAAGAATCTGTGGCAATTATGTACCCTGGAAATCCCATTAGCATATCACAGCCAGGTGTTAAGGGTGTGATTAGATAGTGGCTAAGAGGTGTTATAGGAACGCCCAGAGTAAGGTTAAAACGCATTGTACATGGCAGACAGTTGGTGTCGAACCCCCCCACCTCTATTTAGGCTTGTTTTTCTTTTTTTCACATAAATGGCCTCCTTAACACCTCTCTTGAACCAGTCACGTTCCTTCGCCAGTATGTTAACATTACAATCTTCAAAGGTATGTCCTTTATCCTTAAATGCAGATACACGGCTGGTCCTGACCCGAGGAATTGGCTCTTCTGTGCTGGGCCATACGTTGATGCAGTTGCTGTTTGGTCTCCCCCACATACAATCAGAGCATTCTTCACTGCACTGCACTGCATATATGATGTCGCTTTTCTGTGTTTTTGTATGGGGTCTTTCGGATGTACCAATTGCTGCCTCAGTGTGTTGTTAATGCTGTTTTAACACCTTACTCTGGGCGTTCCTATAACACCTCTTAGCCACTATCTATCACACACACTTAACACCTGGCTGTGATATGCTAATTGGGATTTTCCAGGGTACAATTGCCACGATTCTTGTACAAGTCATTCTGAATTGAGAAAGCCAGTCGGATGACTAGCGAAACGTCTTCAAGAACTACATTTCAAGTCCTTTGATCTAATTGATAACAACAGATATCCCATGACCTGGATGAATGAGAACCTTCACAAGCTCAATTTGGGGTCTTTTTTGGTCTGTGGATCCGTTTTGCATTTGCTCTTTAATAGAGTTCTCCTGTTGATCCCACAGTCTCTATCAAACCGCCTTCTTGATTAGCTGCTTGTTATATCCCCGTTTTCGAAAGTGGTCTGATAGCTCATCAGCTTGTTGAAAAAATCAGAGCATTCCGTTTAATTATCTGGAAGTGCTCCATAGGGATTCCCCGCACTGTATTCGGAGGGTGGTGGCTGGTTCCTCCAGCAATGCATTCACTGATGTTCTTTTCTATATGTTTCTGTGTGAAAGTATTGCCGTGCTTTTTGATCTTACGTCCAAAAATTTTACATCTACCGAGTCAATTTCTAAGGCCAATTAAATATTGAACTTATCATTTAGCCTCACAATAAATTTTATTAGGCCCCTTGCACCACTTCCACAGGAGGAGGACGTCGTCCACGTATCTTAGACACAGGATGACGTCCTCCCCTGGTTAAAGGTCCATCAACACTTCATTGACATGGTCCTGTTCCCAGAGGCCTAGATGGAGGCAGGCATATGTGGGGGCACATATCGCCCCCATCACGGTCCCCGGACCTGTCTGTAGAATTTATTGTTAAAAACAAAAACGTTATTGGTTAGAATAAATGATTGAAAGATAACAAAATCTGTATGTTTTCTTATAGCATTACCTCTCGTTTTCAAAAAACATTTTTTGAAGCTCTTAGTCCTAGCTGATGAGGAAAGACGCATACAGGGGTGTTCCTAGGGTTTTTGACACCTGAAACATCTTATAAATGCCGCCTATCAGCAGATGGGTGGCACACGATAAGTGGGCATGGCTTCATCAGGGAACATAGGTGTAGCTTGTGAAGGAAGATGTGGTGAGCTGACTATCACTGAATGGTGGACTGGAGAGATGAGTAACAATGATGGTAGACTGGAGGGCTGACTTAACACTGATTGGTGGACTGGTGCTGAATACAGTGTTGCAGGAAGGTCCCTTTTAAGTGTTTCGCAGGGATGCACCCTGAACAAATGTTTCAGTTTGCTTCATGGTAGGGGCACCCCTGGACGCATAGATCCCTTCAATATCCAGGTTGCAAGGATAACATCATCATCGATCGTAATTCCTTCGATCTTACGAAGGACATCCCCCGCATCTAGTACAAAAGAGCTTAGGGACCATAAAAAAGGATGTAAATTGTGTCTACTATTTACAGACATTCTAACCTTTGACTTGGACAGTGTTGCCTGCCATGACATGTTGGACCACAGTAATGTTGAGCCTTGGAACTCCAGATGTTTTAAAAAATCACTGGACTATGGATTAGTATTTCCTTTATTAGTTTTCCAAAACGGATTTTCAAGAAAATCCAAAAACTTACCCATAGGGAGTTAAAAAATCCAACGTACAAATAACCAAAACGTTTTTATATATAAAAACTTTCTTCATGCACAAGCTATTTTCAGTTTCCGCATCCCATATTCATGGTTTTCAAAATTTAGAAACGAGTTTCACATACTCAAATGGAGGGTTCACGTATTCATTATTTCTCTAAATCAGCCCGTATATCGATCATTTCCAAATATTCGATTTCAAAAATTTGATAATTATCGAAAAATCTTGGTAAAAGTTCACAATCCGAAAAATCCCAATACGTGTTGGAAGTTCGAGCCGTAACCGGGTGAAATGCGGAACCGGACGTGCCACGTGATCTTGCACAAGTTTGGCCAATTGGACAAGCGGAAACATTTTTATCTCAATCAGATGTTTATATTTACCTGTTACAGGTCACATCTGATTGGTTGCTACACAAGCCTGGACTTCTGCACCTCTAATTACAATCCATACATTATGTTGAGTCCATAGCCTGCCTACTGCTCTGTTCTTTCCATGCAGCCAGGTGGACCCCGTCCTCTCATTTCATTCTCTCTCCCTTTGTCAGCGTCCTGTAACTCGGATGGGCAGCTGCACCATGAGAAAGTGACAAGGGGGCGGGGCGTTGTGGTGCCAATAAGGGAAACCTCGGGATGGCGTTATGCGATTGGCTGGGGCGCGCCGGGAGGGGGAGGTACCAAGGGCGCAGCTGCTACTGCTCATTCAATCTTGCTGTGGATGCGTGTAGAGACCGTGCAGGGACCGTAAGGTAAAGCCTATCACTCAGTACCAAGTACATTCTACTTCCTGGTCTAATACTTTTTGGGAGGGGGGAACGGTGCCAAGCGGTTCATAAACCAACCATTCCTGGAATATTACACACAGATAAGGCGAATTAGAAACCAGGAAGAAGTTAATCTCAGGGTTATAATGATCAGTAGGAAGGTGGTTCAGCCCGGTAGGGGTTGGGGGATGTAACAGGATGTGGAGATCATGACTTGGCTCCATCAGTTTAGGTCCCATAGGGGCAAATAAGGTGGTAGCAATGTATTTTCAGACCAGGTAATTAAAGATACAGGAATCTCATTTAAAGGACAACTCTACCCTCATACATCTTTTAGAAAGAATGGCCTATTTAAATATGTTTTGAAATATCATATTTTCCTTTGAATTCTGTATGCCTGCTATCTTCTGGATTCCTCATGGAAACTGAGCAATTTATAAAGCCTGTACTGAGCCTGGGCATGCTCAGAAGAGGCAGATAGGGGAATAAACATTCAGTCATTGGCTGTGATATCAATTGTCAAATCCATACTGACAGTTACTACTGGAAGAACAACAGAAGCAGAACAGGGGTAACTGGACACTGCAGGATTTCAGGTTAGACTATATATTTCAGATTTCAAACTATTACAGTTTAGGCTTTTGGGGGGTGTTTACCTTATGAGAGAGTTCTTTTTAGGGCTGACTTGCCCTTTAAAGGGCATGTCCCCCCCGAATATCTCACACCCTCCTTTCCCAAACCCTGGGATCGGTATAGTTTCTCTCCCCTCACATGGTCCCTGAAGCCCAGAAAATGTAATTTCCCCTATACAAGTGCGAGACGCCAGTGGCCTTCCGGGGGGCACAAGTCATGGACCGGGGAGGGAAAAGGCAGTGGTGTAACCAGGAATCACTGGCCCCTTGCAAATATGACGGGGCCCCTATTTATGCTTCATCCACAGTGGTTTTCTGGGAGGAGACTATGTTACGTTGTTACACCCCTAGGGAAAGCTAGTATTCTGGCCTCCATGGACCACGGTTGTGGGGTTGTGTGGAAGTTGATAATGAATATTATGGGGGTGGACTGCCCTTTTAAATGTATTTGAATAAAATCTTAATTCTCGTTAGAACAATTTTACTGAACTGCATAATAGTTATGATATACATCCATTTAAAGGAAACACTAACCCCCAAAAATACTCTGTGCCATTCGTTTCATATATTCACGTGCATTCGTTTCTATTATTCACAGGGAGGTGAGAATGCTTATTCTCACCTCCCTGTGAATAAGGATGCTCGGGGGACATGGCACTACCTTACCGCCGCTTCCACTCGCAGCCACTCCTTCACAGCCGCTCTGTCCCGACCGCGGTGCCAATACAAAAGATAGGACGCGCGATCGGAGAGAACACTGTTCAGTGAAGGAGCGCTGCAGGTGGAGCGGCGGTTAGGTAAGTTCCAGGTCCTCCTAACACTTCCTATTATTCACAGGGAGGTGAGAATAAGCGTTCTCACCTCCCTGTAATAATAGAAACGAATGGCACAGAATTATTTTTGGGAGTTTAGGGGAGTTAACAGTCCTTTGCAAGATTTAAGCTTTTTATTGCACAAAAAAAATGTCTAAAAAAATTAAAACTGAGAAAAATCAAACACCAACTTATACCACATATCTTAGTGTAACCTTGGTATTATTATTATTATTATTTTGTGGTAACACTCTTATTACTCTAGCAGTATGAGAGTTGAAATAACCTACATGCCCAAAATTCTGAAGTCTTCTATTGGTTGGACATCTCTTAAAACCAGTGTTTTTCAAACTTTTTTCTGGGGAACAGTTTTGAGTCTTAAGAGAACCAAAGGTGTGCCTCTAAATTGTGTAGTAAATGTTTTTGACAGCCTATTAATATTTTTGCCATGCTTACTAAAATAAAAATCCAATTATACATATCCAATTTTCTAATTAAATCTAATTTTATATAGCCAATATGGTGTACCTTTACTTTGGCACTTAGAACATGGGTGTTAACAGATTACAAATGCTGCCTTTTAATTTTATTTATCATCTAAACCATTTAAACTAAAAATATGATGGTAAGAACTTGAAAACCTGATTTGTGCAAATAAGTGACACAAAGTGGGTGTGTACTTACACCAATCTCCTATTTTGCTTATGCTAGGTATATGTAGAATTTTGTTTCTTGACGTTTATTCATATCCCAGATACTGCATAGTCACATAGGGCAGTGTGCAAGTAGCTATTAGACTTATGGCGGCTACAAAAAATGTACAACTGGATTGCTATTTGTAACCTTAACCCCAGTAGACTTACCAATATAATGACTGTGTCTTCTAACACTCGTATACTCCGTGCCTAGGATGCTTTAAAGGCATGTCTATAATCCCCACCCACATACTGGCCCCTCATGTGTGTAGTTTAATCCTTACCTCACATCCCAGCTCCATAGGGTTCTCCTGTAGTCCCCCCCCAAAGTCCCAAAAACTGCCCACCAGGAGGCTAGCAGGTCCATATAGGACACTGCCTGCTACCTGGCCTCCCGGAGATCACTGCCATGCTACTGCAGCCCTTCTCCCCCATCCCTCCCCCTCCCTCTCCCTCCCTTTCTGCTATCCCTCCCCCTACATAACCCCTTCATGTCAGCCTTCCCCCATGTCCCCCAGCCCCACCCGCTAATTTTATTTTTAGAAAGCTCCCCAATCTTTTACTTACCTCTCCGCTTTCTACGCGGAAGTGAGCTGCCGGCAGCCGCGTCCGTGATTTGCTGCCGCTCAGCCAATCACAGAGGCGGCGCCGGTCCGCCCGCCCTCTGCTTGCATTTCCTCGCAAGCGAGGGCCGGGAGCGCGGCGCAGGAAAGGGGAGGTAAGTGAGTTGGGGGCTTTCTAAAAAATAAATAATGCGGTTGGGGCTGGGAGCCCAGGAGGAAGAACATATTAAAAATTTTATTTCAGGGTGGACATACTCTTTAAAGTTATATTTGCTGCCATGTGGATATTTTGATAATTCTGTAGCACATTGTCTATATATTTTTGTCTGATTTTCAATATCATCATTTGTTAGGCTGCAGTGCTTCTCATCTTAATCCCACATATTGTATTTTTATTTCCTGGCACCAGCTGGCAACTACAAATCTATTAAAATTAAAGAACATATATTACTCAAAACTATTTTGGTGGATATTATGGACAACTCCAGCTTAAAAACACCATTCCTCTACCCTTTAAATAATTCAAGATGAAGACCGTGCCACCGGGTCTGCCCTGCCTCCCCACTGTGCCTGGGGCCTGGCCTAGGGAAGAGATTTTCTGCAAAAAGCACGTCTTTCCATAGGTGAGTCTAAACATGTCGGTCAGAATGGTAGGGCAGAATGGACCTGACAAGAGCAACTTTTGGTATGTGTAGCTAACCGACCATTGCAAACCAAGGGTGAAGACCTAGTGGTTCATTCCTCACCCTAGGTACTTTAATAGGGCAGAGATGTGGCCTGGACCTTTAAATCGGTAATATCATGGTAGGTTAGAACCTACCCTCCATTTTGCTATATATTAAAAGCGCGATAAGCTGTCAACATGCACCAGCAGACACCATTTCCTCTTATTTACCTAATTTGTCCTGCCTTCTCTCCTGTAACATATGTGCACGTATGGCATTTTAGAGAGGGGAATGAGTCACGGTATTGACAGGGGAAGGGAAGAAAACTGTCCACTGTGGCATGTCCATTGGTATCTTTCTACTCGCTTGTATTTACTGTAACGCTTCAACTGTTCAGTAATCCTAGCATATATTACATAAAACTATAATAACAAAAAAACAAGCTATTTATCATACACCCAGTAAGTTTCTTCTCATGTGCATAGCTAGAGGTTTTATTGGCCCCGATGCAGAATTTGTACCTGGACCTCTATACCTCGTCACTGCCCCACAACCTCCACTGCTACCACAATGCTGTTCACCTGTATGAAAATTAGTTAGACCCTGGCCTAGACCCAGGAAGCTGAGTGGCCTGCTGACCGGCTTAAATATATATATATTATATATATATATATATATACACTGAAAGATAGATAGAGCAGTATTGCCAGTTAATTCCCCGTCCTAGGCAGAGGAGGTGGCGGGGGTGGAGACTGGTCGTAGCCAGTGGGTATAAGGCGGGGTTAGGGCCTTATAGTAGGTGTTTCAGGGACGGGCTGCCCAATTATGGTTGCCAGGCCAACCCTGAGATAGACACAGATAGATAGACAGGCACATACAGATAGATACATAGACAAATAGATAGGTATCCTCACCTTAGGGCACGGCCACAGTGCTGCAATCACACAGGGAATCGCAGGCGATTTCATGTACCATTTTGTTGCTTTGCGTGTACGTTTTTCTGTGTAGATAAGAAAAATGCATGGATTGCAATTAAAATGTTGGAACCGCAAATCGCAATCGTATCGCACCCAAAAATGCGCGTTTCGGTGCGTTGCCGCGATTTCAATGATCTGAAAAAACGCATGCGCAAATGCAATAAAATGCGATAGCGTGGCCTAATCCTTACTGTCCCCAACTAGAATTTGAGTAATTTGAGCTTCTTGTCTCCGCAGTTTCAAGCTGATAGATCGTAACAGGGCAGTCGAAAACTTCCCTGTGTTCGACGGACCCTGCAGAACACAGGCCCAGTCGCATTGTGACCTCTGCATCCCCTATTCACTACGCCACTGATCCTCCTAGATTAAGGTTTAAAATAGGGAACATATTAAGGATATGAGCAACAGTCCATATGCCCACTGTCCACCTAGGTGCTAGGCTCCGATTCCCCACTTTCCAGTGAGAAGTGATTCAAACCAATAAGATAAGATGCAGAGGCGCACTCCAATGCAAGAAGTGAAATTATTGTAAACCACACATCAAATAATCACGTGATTATTTGTGTGTGGTTTACAATAAATTCACGTCTTGCATTGGAGTGCGCCTCTGCATCTTCTAAACTTTAGGATGTTTTTTTTTGTTATAGTTGTCCTTTAGTTCTGTTTGCTTTAAAAAAACAAACAAAAACCCAATTATTTAAAAACTGATCCATTTAGGGATCCAACAAGGACATTAGGATAACAAACTTGTCACATGTTTTGTGATGAGGCTGTCTCTCAAAAACATGGGCACATCAATTTTTGTGTATATTGCTTTTGTGTCATCATAATCATGTAATCGCTGTTAATGCACTATCACTGCTTCAAAAATGCATTGATACAGGGCAGTGGGATGCAACCAACACGTTCTAGTGTTTCCAGTTTATCGTTCTGAGTTTTCCATGCTGTATATTTGATTTAAGTAAGTTATAAGTCTGGACCTGAGTCTGTACAAAGAGGACCAAAAGGCCAAAAGCTTTAAGAGGTGATAAGTCTATATGAAATATGTTTGTCAGCATGTTCGTTAGAGTACGGTTTCTTCAAATAGAAAGAAGCAAATCAAAATACTTTTTTAGGGGTGTCTGAGCAATTTTAAAAAAAAAAACCTGGGTGTCGGCTCCCCCTGTTTTGGTGCATTTTGCTTTGGATGTTGCTGTTTGCAGTGACGCTGCTTGTGTGTATTTGTATAATGAAACCATCTGGAAAAAAAAACAATCATTAAGAGGAGAACAGCATTCCATCACCACTGGATTGGCTGCCCCTTTTTCTCTAATCACTCTTGGGTTGTGTGCTAGCCCCCTCCACTGTCCGCACCAAGGCAGGTGTCAACTCTCCTGTACCAGGAGTAATATAACCAAGAATCACTTAGAAATGATTAAAATTAGAGACAGACCCCTGCCCTTCTGTATTCTAAATGGTGTATTAGTGGCTTTAGTTTTGATGTTGAGGCATTCTTGGTACAGTCATTTCTGTACATTTAGAAAACAGGCTTTTCTCAAATAAAAGTTCTATTTGTCAATTATACTGTTGACAGTAAGACATTTCTCATTTGAGCAGCAATCAAATTTAATTGTCTTCTGGCTTTTGCCTTAAGGTCTTTGGTGATATTGAACATCCTTCTCTTTCAAAGGAGATCATGCAACTATATATAGCTCATTCCTAAGTGCTTAGTCATTTTCTGTTATATTGGTACAGTGCTGTCTAATGAATCTTATAATCAAAAAGTTTAGGGCATCTTATAATGATTATTGTTTATATGGCACCGACATCTTCCGTATGCTTTACAATTACTGTATACATTCACTCAGGCCCTGCCCCGAAGAGCTTACAATCTAACACATTTATTTGACATTACACCCTCTGTATGTCTTTATGATTGTGGGGGAAACGGAGTGCCCAGAGAACCCATTATAGCATGGGGAGAACATACAAACTCCTTGCAGATGTGTCCAAGGGTGAGTCGAACCCAGGACTTCAGCGCTGCAAGGCACAGTGCTAACCACTGACCCACCGTTTGTAGCTGGTACTGGAATTTTCAGTTTAAAATTGTATTGCATTCTAATGGAATGATTCAATGCCTTTCTTTATAAATAGAATATGCATGCTTATTAGTTTTTAAAAACCACATTAGTTTTAGTTGTTGTTATGTTTTCACCAATTCTACTGGATTCTGTTCACAGTTCTGTTTTCTGTGTTAGCCCGCTTTCGGAAAAGCCGAATAAGTTCCTAGTTGCAGTTACAGATTAGTTTTAGAATACGATTCATTTTAAAGTCTTCAGTAAGTTGATTAAAAAAGGTAGAATGGAAGCAGGACTCAAAAAAGGGAAGAGTAAATGGGATTTGGATGTGTGTGGTGTTGTCTAAGGTTATGGACATCATCCCAGTGCAAAATAACTTAAAGGACACTCCACCCTCATAAGAACATCTTTTGAAAGAATAGCCTATTTAAAATTTTGATATATCAAGTTTGGTCATATGAATTCATTACTGTTCCTGCTATCTTCTGGATGCCTCATGGAAACAAGCAAATTAGAAACCTGAAACTGAGCCTGGGCATGCCAGAAGAGGCAGACAGGGATTAACATTCAGTCATGGCTGTGATGTAACTGTCAAATCCATAACTGACAGTTACTAACTGGAAGAACCAGATCAGAAACAGGTGAACAGGACATTGTGCAGGATTTCAGGTATACATATATTTCAGATTTCAAACTTTTACCGTTAGGGTTTTGGGGGGGATTACCTACCTGTATTTAAGTTTTCATTTTGGGGACTTTGCCCTTTAAGCTTATAAATAGGAGGACCCCCCCCCAAACTTAGGTTTTGCATTATTTAATATTTACCCATACAATATTTAGTTCCTGAAGTTCCTGACCGGTGTCCCTCGCTGCTCCTTCTTGCGGCTGACCGCTGCTCCACTTCCTGGTTGTAGCCGTCAGTAAGGCGCAACTCACGCGCGCACCAAGAAGTAAAGGGCGGTTAGTGCAGAATCCCTCTGCTCCTGTGTTTGCTCAAAACAGGAGCGGGCGGAGCCTAATGGGGCGAGGGACTTGGTCAGGTAAGTCCCTTCAGGGGCATATTTATGAAATAATTAACTAAAACAAATTTTATAGCTGAAATTTTTTTTTACTGGTTCCATTTTCTTTCCTGAGCTTGGGAAACACATTGGTGAGGTTACAGGGGACACGGACTCAGCAGGGCAAGAGTGCCAATGAGGATAACGGGTGGCACCTTGAAGACACCGGATGTACACGTAGATGACAATATTGGAGAAATTAGATGTGTACAATAGGATACCCAAGCAGCTTGTGATGAATATTGGAGTGTATTCCAGGAGACCAGAAGCATTTGGTGTGGAATGTGTGCAGCAATAGAGACCAGGAGCAGTTTAATGATAAATATTGGAGTGAGTCCACAGGAGACCAGAGTAGCTGGGAGCAGGGATGTTTCTAGGCATAGGCCACTTAGGCAAAAAAACTAGGATGCCCAGTGTTCTCCCTAGAATCTCCTGTCAGGCTTTTACTTGATGATTTAGAACTGCTTTCCTCATTCAGTCTGCTTTAATTTTGCAACTTGCGAGTAGAGAGCCTGAACTCCGCTTACTCAAACTCAAATTGTTAACAATGTTGCAAATAACGTACTGGAGGGAAGGAAGGAGGTGAGGATGAGCTCACTAATGCAGCAAGCACCAGGACAGCTTTAGGGATGAATTCTAGGAATCTGCACCAGGACACAGAAGCAACTTTTAGGATTGAGGTGCTGATAAACTGCAACAAGACACCACGCCTCTGGGAGACCACTGGGAATTAGGGCAACAGGAGACCAGGACCAAGAAAAAACACTGGGAAAAAGCAAGAGCTTTAAACAGTGAAACAAACAAAGCCTAGGAAACTTACCTTTGTGAGCGTCCGCAGTTAAAGGGCACTTCCGGCATGACATCCGCACGGCTGTGCATGGCGCAGTACCCATACTCCTATTGAAAGAACGATCGACCGGTAGGTGCATGCAGAAGCCCCTCCTGTCTTTTGCACACTCCTCAATAAGTGCCGATGTTTACAGCTGGCCTAGGAAACCATCCAATGTTTTAACCCATTCGAACGATACACTAAAATTTGGTCGTCGGGCCGAAATTTGGATGGTGTGTATACACCCGGTTTAGATAAATTCCTAAACCTCATTTACTATGGTGCTACTTTTACAGTTTTGTAATCAAACTTTTGGACATATAACATTTTTGATAATCTGCCTAGGTCTGCTTACACAATTTCACATCATGTGAAGTTTTAAAGATCTGCATAGTTGTCATCAGAACAAAACACAAAATCTTTCTCTCAATGCCCCCCTTAAATTAATTTTGAACAAATTAAAAGAAGTTTCCCAGTGCAGATTCCCTGAGGCACCCACTCTCAAACTTACATTATTCGCATATGTGGCCACAGTATCAAAGGCTTAGCAAAATCCAAGTAACTACAGCCACTATATTCCTGGATCTAAATACCTACTCACTACTAATAGAATCACTTCTGGAAAAAAGTTGAGGATATGAATCCTTTAACAAAGTTTCCACACCTTCCTTCCATTGATGTTAGGCTTACAGGTCTGTAGTGCAGGCTGGGAAGCTTTTTTATCTTTTTTGGATATTGGTATTACATTGGCTTTTTCTCCACTCCAGCGGCACATCACC
Organism: Hymenochirus boettgeri; assembly: GCA_019447015.1. Taxonomy (NCBI): domain Eukaryota; kingdom Metazoa; phylum Chordata; class Amphibia; order Anura; family Pipidae; genus Hymenochirus; species Hymenochirus boettgeri. The sequence goes on along the minus strand of JAACNH010004488.1, from coordinate 2,598 downwards.
AGACAAAGTGAATCTGAAAGCTGAGAAACAGTGGTCTAGATAAAACGACTAAGCTCCCTTAACTCCGAGATGTATTCCATCTGGTCCTGGGGCTTTATTGACTTTATATATATGATGTATATTAACAATCTGATATCAATTGTGCTCAAAAATGCCTAGTGGGGCCTAGCCCTTTAACTTGTTCTGTTTTTAGAATTTTCAAAATATTAAATGCCATTTTCCTTATTTTCCTTTCCCTTTGTCTGTAGTATTAAGCCAGACAGGAGTGGACCGTCAGACTGGATCACAATATACCGACCACTAAGGCTTTATTTCAAGAAATGGAAAAATAGTATAGTACTGCTACTAACTAAATCTTATAACAAAGGGGATATCTGTATTGGTTCACTGTGATAATCATGGCAAGTAGGTAATATATTTAATATTATGTGATTCATTTCCAGTAGAATATTTGGATGTATTTGGTCATATTCATTTACATCTGCTTTACTAAGAGATTGACATTTATGCTACATTAACATTTCAATGTCAGAGTTAAGACACTAACTGTGATCTGACACAGAATTTGTTGAATATTGTCAGTATAGGGAAATATAGGGCAAGATGGAAATATGTTACCGGCTCTTTTACGTCAGTAAACCATGGGCACATCGAATGATCTGTATAAGAATATACAACACACCATTGCTCCAGTGTATACTAATGCAATGTTAACTGTCGGCTACACATCACCTCCAGGATTCTTAAAGGAAATACTAAACTGGCAGAAATCACAAAAGCTGGAGGATACAAATAATGAGAGGCAAACACATCCCTCAGTTGATTCCCCCTCCAGTGCTCTCTACTTATCTGCTCCAAGCCTCGATCCAGAACAATTTTAATTATTCACTCCCTGGTCAGTTACTTTCTCCTCTGTGGACATGTCCCGATCGACCACACGAGGACACATGCCAGTCCATCCAGCGTTGGTCAGGATGGTATGACCCCCGTCAATGTGCAGCACCGCGCGGAGTAATTGTGTTTCTGGCTGGATGACGCCGCTACCACGCACACAGGTCAGTGGAGTGAAATGCAAATTCGCTTTGAGTGGCCGACTAGCAATGAGCCGTGGCAATCTGCATAAAAAAACGAGCGGTTTTTAAAATCAAATCAAAAGGACGCGAGGCACATACAGAAGAAAAAAGTAGGATTGAAACATTAAAATCACTTTAATTAGTTTGGTTTTAATGAAAATGTGCCTGAGGCCAGTTTACATGTCCTTTAATGTCTCACTTCCTCTCACTAAGCTCCATCACAGTGCAGTAAGGTACAGTAAGTCTGTATATAAACCCAGTCTCAGCAATCAATCACTCAGGCATCTGCAGGGTTAATGTTGATACAGATCTCTATGGCTGCTGTAAATGCTGATTCTTACTCAAATCTAAATTAACAATGTAACAATCTATGTTTACAGTCCATGGGCACCAGAGAAGTGGAAAGTACACTTTATTGAGCAAGCAGAATTCCAGGTGGGATTCCAGGCACTAGTAAACCCCAAGCACGCAACTTAATGGTAAGAAGTGCTCTGCAGAACCATCTGCATGTGCAGCTAGGGAGTAGTAGAGACTGGGAGTTGAAATTGCAAACATCTGGAGGGCTGCAGACTGGACCACCTGACATAGATTGGAGTGGTGCAAGGGAATGCTGGGAGTTAGTCGTTTGCAAAAAATCTGGAGGGCCACCTGTTAGAGATCCTCATCCTTGAGGGCAAGGCACCACTGCAACGCAAATGCAATCGCATGCGATTTCGTTGCTTGCGCATGCGATTTTCTTCAATAGGTATAGGAAAACCACAGCGATTGCGATTTAAAAATGCAGAACGCAAATCGCAACGCTCCCAAAAACGTGCGTTTTTTCTGCATTGCCGCGTTTTAATGATTTTTAAAAACGCAAGCGCAAATGCAAATAAAACGCAGCAGTGTGGCCTAGCCCTGACATCGATTAAAATGAAATATTTTCAATAATGAATAACCTATGGCCATCTATATTTGTGTATGAATCTTACTGAGCAGGCTTTACGTTTTTTATGTGGAATAATACTATGTGCCAATTATGAAGGGACAAATAAAATGTGTTTTGGGTGTTTTTAGTTACCCCAGAAACAACATACCGCTACTTAAGATGAAAATTGATTAAATATATAGTCTCACCTCCATGAAAAGGTCATTTGTGATATATTTAAATTATTTTGACTTGTTTTTCCCTGGAGTGTACAAGTAATAGGTTACAGTGAGCAGGGTGGGATAGATGTTGTGTAGACAAATTAAATTTATGTGCGGGATAAGTTTTATTTAAAGAGAAAAATATATATTTTTTGTGCATAAAGAACTGCTGTGGATTTGCACTTTCTGTACCTCACCATGCAGAATTAACTTTCTGTAATTGCACCGCTGTAATAACACACACCTCTTTGGCATTATCATTGGGAGAAATAACATTAAGATTAACAGTTCCATTCTGTTTTTTGGTTTTTCAAAAAATTTCAAAATCTGAGACAAACCAATAGAATCAATAGGAGATACAATCCGAAAGTTCCGATTCAATTTAAGGTATAAATAA
>JAACNH010004487.1:0-23931 GCA_019447015.1 Hymenochirus boettgeri | reverse complement strand
CATTGTTAACCACTGCCGTGGTAGGACCAGGGAAATGAGCACTCGCTAATATTTCCCTTAGCAGCCACAATCAGTGAGTAAAAACAATGCTCAATGACCAATCCCTCCTTTCTCTCTTAGGTGCCTAGGTATGCATCATAGCAGGGGAGCAGTTAGGGCTAGGCCGCATCAATGTGATTTAACACGTGATCCAATCTCGATTGCGATCCCAATTGGAGTGGCCACACTAGGTGCGCTGGGGCCGTTTGCGTTGCGATCTGTTGATCGGAGCGCATTCGATCACCATTTTTAAAAATGACAGTGATTACAAGTGGCCACCAAAGTACACAAAGTGTGTGTGATTGCGCTTAATGAGGCCCAGGCCTTACTGAGTGCAAGAGGCTGCTGTTATTATGATTGTGAGCTCCTATCTCCCCTTACACAGAACTTTGGCCAGATTAGGTTGAACTGCATTACGTTGAACTGCACCAAACTGGTTTTAATATGGGGGGCCCATCTGAAATCTTGCTACACCAATGTTTTAAAATGAACAGTTTTATTCAATTAAAGTTCTTATCGTTAAAAATGGTGCTAATTTTGCCCCAACCAATCAGATGTTAGCTTTCAAATGTTAAATAATATCTGATTGGTTTGGGCAAAAGTTTTTTTTTTCCAGTTTAGTGACCTGGTATTGTGATGCCTCCAGCCCCCAGGCTTTGGTGCAAGAACTCCTCTGCTGTTCTAAGTTGCAGAAGATATTTAAAAAGCTGAATGAAACTTAGTATTTTTATTTTTCTACTCACAATTACTTTTATTAAATTCTAATAAAAAATAATTGAAAAATAAATCTAATAAAATATTAAAGTCTGATAAAAAAAAATGCAGATCACTATAATTTTTGCTTTTGTTTGTAAATTATCCAAATGTATTTTCTGTTAAATTCTGTAATAAAGTTTAAAAGAAAACTAGCACTTTCCTGTTAATTTTACTTTCCTGTTATTTTTATGAAAATAAAGGGTTAATGGTATACTTACCTTTTATTAATTTCTCTGTGTGATGATATTAATACATTTTCCTTTAGTCTCTGAGCACACCTTTAGAAACAGGACTCTATATTGGGTTTTATAGTGAATAATATCTAGTGGACACCAAAATTTTTTTTAATAAACTTTATTTTTAAAAAATGTGATTTTCATTCAAGGAAAACAAAAATATTACACATTTGATTTGAAGGAAATAAGGATTTTAAAAGAAAATGGGTACTCATGCATACAAATTATTTATGGAGATCATGGAGACCTATAACAGAACTAGTTTATCATTCCAGGCTTCTTCTCCTCTATCGGAGGCTCTGCTATTGGCCCTTTTCTGTTTCCTGTGGTGCATCCTCTGCCTATTCTATTGCTGCCTCTGTGGCTAAATCAACTTCTGGAGCAGGCTCATTTTATGTTTCTCCTTCATCTGTTTTTTGATTTGTGATAGTTGTTGGTCCTCAGTAGAGAAGGAGTACGAATTTTATGAGTTTGGACGAATTTTAACTATTCAAACTAGTTTGTACTCGAACTAGTTTGATTTTCCGGACTCGCGGGATTATTTTAGAAAATCCTTGAACGCTCAAGAATTCTCAAGGATTCGAGGATTTTCAAACATTCGGTAAACCTCGAATGGGCTATTTCGCAAACCCCCGAATGACCAGTGATTCCCGAAATTGACCGCACGAGGATTGTTGAATGGCCGACAATGCCACGGACTGATTTGCAGGACCCCCATAAAGGCACTTTTTAGTTCCTCAAGGGCATTTATAAGAGCTGGGGAGGGGGTCCCGGTGTCCAGCTGTGGGACCCCCGAATGTCTGGCCTAATTGATTTCGGAAATCCTTGAAAGCATGCACGTGCTCTACGTCAGGTTTTTTTGCTATTACCCGCGCACGGACGTGTTCCCTAGACCATCTCCCAGGTCCCAGAGGCCTATATGTTAAATTTACATTGCCATATTTTGGAAAGTTCTTTTGAACTTTCCGAAAATATTTACCACAATTGACTTAAATGGGTCCGTTTTCGAAAACGGACCGAACTTTATGAAGTTCAGCCATCTTTAGTCCTCAGGAGAGATTATAAATATAAATCTATTTTCTAGAATTAGTGAAAATTCGATAATTCTCAGAATGATAACTCTCGAATGTACTGTTCGCTAACACTCGATTTTGGGCATAATCCTCGATGTAGTGTTTCGGCGATAACCCTTGAATGTAGGATTTCAGCGATAACCCTAGAACGTAGTATTTCAGAGACAACCCACTAATGTAGAGTTTTGGCGATAACCCTTGAATGTAGCATTTCAGCGATAACCCTAGAATGTAGTATTTCGGTGACAACACACAAATGTAGCGTTTTGGCGATAACCCTAGAATGTAGCATATCTGTTGTATTCAATTAGATCAACTGGACTTGAAGTTTAGTTCTTGAAGACGTTTCGCTAGTCATCCGACTGGCTTTCTCAATTCAGAATGACTTGTACAAGAATCTGTGGCAATTATGTACCCTGGAAAATCCCAATTAGCATATCACAGCCAGGTGTTAAGGGTGTGATTAGATAGTGGCTAAGAGGTGTTATAGGAACGCCCAGAGTAAGGTGCAGATAAACCCAATCCTGCAGTTAGCTGCTGTCTGTGTTACTGAAGTCCCAATGTAGCACTGTACCTAAAGAAATCAATTACAAAGCCCCCCCCCACACACACACACAAACTCCTACAGCTAAAATAAATCTTACTTACAGAGATTACAGCTCCCAGTGGTGCTTACCTTTCCATAGCAAAGCAGTTTTACTTTCACTTTCACTATAACACAAAATCACTGGGTGCAATGGCAAGCGCAGGATTTTTAGGGGGGGGGGGATTCCTGAATGAGTTACCACTGAACAAGCACAGTAGGAACTTCATGAACAAATACATCCTTATATTGTATTAGATTTGGATCATATAATATTATATGTATTCTCTACTTGCCATGATTATCATCACAGTTGGGAAATACAGATATCCCATTTACTTTATAAAGTATATTTGTTAAGGCTGGGTACAACACATGCCAACCCAACCGACTGATATTTCCGTGTATGTCAGGCTGAGAAATCTGAGGTGGTTTTGCTGGCAGATCAGACAAAAGGGTGATGGGGCATGTCATCAAATCACTGCAGATCATGCAGTTTATTGGATACATTCTCCTGGACTCGCTAGTGACAAATGGTCGGAAGGAAAAGTTTGTCCGTGTGTACCCAGCCTAATGTTTTGTTTTACTGAGTAATCCACATCTGTTCTACATTATTATAAGTGTCTTTCAAAGTCAGACCTGTAACACTGACAGAGGATCTGACAGAATTTTCATATCGGGACCTATCGGGCAAAATGGAAAATTTTCGTTACCAGCTCCTTTTACTACAGTAGAGGGAGCCAATAACATTATGCATGAGCACATTTATTGATTGTTCTGTATAAAAATATACGCAACCATCACTCCTGTATATATATAATATTATTATTATTATGGATTTATATAGCGCCAACATCCTCCGTGGCGCTGTACAACTACATAGTCATACATACTACATATGCAAGTAATACACAATATAAATACACAGAGTGATGGCTTACAGCAATACCATGATACAATAGGAAAGAGGGTCCTGCCCAAAGACCTTGCAGTCTATATAAATATAAAAATATATAATGGGATGTCGACAGTCGCTATACAACCACCACCAGGATCTCCTAATGTACCTATTCCTGCTCATTAAGTTCCCTCACAGTGCAGTAGGTACAGTAAGTAATGTATGAAAACCCAGTTTTGACAATAACCTCAGGCAACTGTAGGGCTAATGTTGATCTCTATGCTGCTGTCAATCACAGGGTAGACTGGATACATTTTTGAAACAAACAAAAAAATGCTGCTTCTTACTCACAGCTCAGTTAACAATGTAACAATCTATGGACACCAGGAGATGTAGAACAGCAGACTGCACTGATCAGGTAGAAAGGGGGATTCCAGGCACCAGTAACCCCCCCCTAAACATGCCCTCTAAACATGCCCCTATTGGCTGTAATGAGGCACAGATCACCTCCACTGCACATGCTCCACACTCTATCTGTGCCTCAGTTTAGGGAGCGGGTGGATACATAGAGAGGAGACATGCATACTAACTAGGAGTGATCTGAACAGGACATGAGGAGATCTAGTGACAGGGAACACTGAGAGCAAAAAGGGATCAAGGTTCTGACAGCACTAAAAATATAGAGAAGGATGAAGGTAAGTCATTTTTTTTTCAGTTTAGTGTCCCTTTAAGTCCACATTTTAATGTGTATACAAGCTCAGGGAGGACCGAAGTGGAGCTCGGGAGGAATGTAGTACTTCAGGATAGTATAGTATTTGAGGTTGAATAAAGACATATGTCCACGCTGTCCAACCCATCTAGCAATATCCTAATTTCCTGCCTAACTGTTGATCCAGAGGAAGGCAAAAAAAACACAAAATTTATGAAGGGGGAAAAAATTCCTTCCTGACTCCAAGTGGCAATCGGAAATTTCCCTGGATCAACTCTACTTTATGAATCAATACCAGTAACATTGCAACATTCCTTGTTTGCAGAAACTCATCCAGCTTTTTAAACTGACCAATGAACCTGCCATAACAACGTCCACTGGAAGACAGTTCCATAGCTTTACCGTTTTCACAGTGAAAAACCCTTTCCGAACTTGAAGACTAAACCTTTTTTCTTCAAGTCATAAAGGGTATGTCCACCCTTCAAAAATTTTTTTCACCAAACATTCCCCCTGTCCCCCCAGCCCCAACCGCTATAATATCAGAAAATGCCCCAAACTTTACTTACCTTCCCTCTTTCCTCCACCACGCTGCCAGGCGAGAAAATGCAAGCAGGGGGGCGGGACCGGCAGTCGCGTCTGTGATTGGCTGAGCGGCAGCCAATCACGGACATGGCTGCCGGGAGTTCAGTGCGGCAGAGGCAAGAGGGAAGGTAAGTAATGTTCTGGGCTTTTTCTGATAATTCTAATAGAGCGGTTCGGGCTGGGGGGACAGGGGGAATGTTTGGTAAAAAGGTTTTTATGGTAGGGGGAGGGAATCCTAATCGGGAGGGAGGGAGAGGGAGGGGGAGAAGGGCTGCAGTACGCATGCCAAACTTCTCCCGGAGGTCAGGTAGGAGGCAGAGTCCTATATGGACTCTGCTATCCTCCTGGTGGGCAGTTTTTGGGACTTTGGGGGGGGGACTACAGGAGAACCATATGGAGCTGGGATGTTAGGTAAGGATTAAACTACACTACACAATGGGGCCAGTAGGGGGGGGGATTATAGTTTTGGGGGTGGACATGCCCTTTAAGGATATCCTCGTGTCCTCTGACATGTTCTATTGGTAAACAATGCCCCAGATAGTTTATTGTATGGCCCGTTAATGTATTTATACACAGTAATCAAATCCCCACGCAAGTGCCTTTTCTCCAGCATACATAATTGTAACTTTTCCAGTCTCTCTTCATATTCAAGCTCCCCAATCCCCTTATTTTTAGTTGCCCTTCTCTGAGCTCTTTCCATTTCAAAGATGTCCTTTTTGTGCACAGGATTCCAAAATTGCACTGCATATTCCAAATGAGGCCTTACCAATGCTTTGTAAAGAGGGAGAAGAACATTTTCCTCCCTTGAATCCATACCTCTTTTTATACAAGACAATACCATGCTGGTTCTGGCTGTTGCCGCCTGGCACTGCTTGCTTCCTTTAAGTTTGTTATCCACCAAAACTCCAAGATCCCTTTCCAACAGGGATTCACTTAACACTGAGTCATTTATAGTATAAGTAACACAAGGATTTTTAAGTCCAAAATGCATCACCTTACATTTCTCAACTTTGAATCTGCCACTTAACAGCCCAATGTGACAATCTATCTAGATCCTTTTGAACGATTGCATATCCTCTGAAGTTTTTAATGGTCGACAAAGTTTTGTGTCGTCAGCAAACACAGAAACCTTGCTGACAATACCCACTTCCAAATCATTAATAAATAGATTAAATAGAAGCGGCCCCAACACAGAACCCTGTGGCATCCCACTTAGCACTTTAGTGTATAATGATGAAGCCCTATTTACAACTACTATCTGCATCCTATTCATTAACCAAATTTCTATCCATGTACAAATGTGACTCCCCAGACCAACTGTATCAAAAGCCTTTGCAAAATCCAAGTAAACTACATCTACTGCTATGCCAGAGTCTAAATTTCTACTTACTTCCTCATAAAAGCCAAGCAAGTTAGTTTGACAAGATCTATTCCTCCTAAATCTATGCTGGTTACTACTTATAATGTCAGTCCTTGAAACATTCTCTAGAACATGTTCCCTTATTAAACTTTCCAGGATCTTCCCCACCACTGAAGTTAAACTTACAGGCCTGTAATTACCCAGATGTGAACGACTACCCTTTTTGAATATTGGAATAACATCAGCCTTTTTCCAATCCAGAGGCACACATCCGGACATGAGGGAAACTGCAAAAATAAGAATCAATGGCCTAGATAAAACTGAACTTAGCTCCCTAAGTACCCGAGGATGTATTTTATCCGGTCCAGGAGATTTATTAATATTAACCTTATTTAGTTCTTTCTGTACCATATGCTCGGTTAACCAAAGTGCACTTAAATCTTTTATACCATTATTGCTACTATACTCTATGACATCTGCACTTGGATCTTCTATAGTATATACAGAGAAAAAAAAGTATTCAAGACATTTGCTTTATCGCCATCCTCCATAACTAACTTATCTAATGATGCCACATTCTCAGTCTAGATAAAACTGAACTTAGGTCCCTAAGTACCTGTACAGTACCTGTATTTTATCCGGTCCAGGAGATTTATTAATATTAACCTTAGGCTATCTATCCCAGTGAGACTGCTAAAACCCTCCCCTCAAAACCTAGTTTAAAGTCTCCTTCAACCCTCTAGCCATTTTCTCCCCTAAAACAGCTGCACCGCCATCAGTAAGGTGCTAACCCATCCCTATTAAAGAGCCTGTAGCCGACAGCAAAGTCTGCCCAGTTCTCAATAAACCCAAACCATTCTTCCTTACACCACCCTCTTAGCCACGCATTAATGCTCCTAAGCTCCCACTGTCTCCTTAGCTTAGCACGTGGCTGCGGTAGTATTTCTGAAAACACTACCCTGGAGGTCCTTGCTTTTAACTTGGCCCCTAGCTCTCGGAAATCATGTTTAAGGACATCACCTTCTCCTCTAACTTTGTAATTTGCACCAATGTGAACCAAGACCGCCGGGTCCCACCCAGTCCCATCCAATAATCTGTCTATACGATCCACCACATGCCGAACCCTAGCACCAGTCAGGCAACACACAGTTCAGCATGTAGGGTCTTGGTCAGATGACCTCATCTACCTTCCTTATAATGGAGTCCCCTACCACTACCACTTGCCTTGCATTCCTGATCCTTGGTTCCTCCTCCCTTGTATCAGAGATGGCAGTCCACTGGGTGCTCAAGAGACTAGCCCACTCCATACACGCTAATTCCGAGGTGTCCTCCTCCACTTCATTACCTAAGGCAGCAAATCTGTTGGGAGGGGCAATCTGGGAAGAAGCCACCCTACCCTTCTGTCCCCCACTTCCCCTAGTAACCCTAACAAAACTACCTCCCCCCTCAACCTTCCCTGTCCCACTTCCACCCACCTCTATACTGGCCCCAGCCAGTGCCTGCTGACCCCCCAATCCCTGCAATGCTGCAAGCTGTCCCCTTAGACTCTCCACCTCAGCTTCCAAACGGCCACCCCAACTCACACCTGACACAGACATAGGTTCCCTGGAACATCTGCTCCAGGTTCCTATACATGTGGCAGGATGCACACTGCATGGTACCGACAAAACTGTCCTTTCTGATACACAACACCCGCACAGTGACGCACAAACCTTGTTTAATTGCCCTTCTTCTTCAATGCTTGTGAAGGTTCTCATTCATCCAGGTCATGGTATATCTGTTGTATTCAATTAGATCAACTGGACTTGAAATGTAGTTCTTGAAGACGTTTCGCTAGTCATCCGACTGGCTTTCTCAATTCAGAATGACTTGTACAAAAATCTTCTTCTTCAATGTCCTTCTTTTTCTATGTCCTTGAGATCAAGGTCCTTAAGAGAAAGGTACACGTTTCACTCACAGGAAACTTCCTTTTGTTAGGTCCAAACCACAGGTCCAACCAATGTGAATCCTATTTAACTAATAGGCCCCAGCCCCCACACCAATCAGTGCAAGAGCCAGGAAGAGAGGGAAAAAGCAAAACACTTATTAACCCTTTCACAACCAGTTTGAATATACTAGAATATAGAAGCCCAGAGCACCCCTTTAACTGGAAGAAATAAAGATGAATCTGCTTACTGCACACACAGTCCTTAACACAGTACAAACAATCCTTATTTCAAACTTATTTTCAAAATTTCACACACACCAAACAAACATCAAATGATTAAATGTCCTTCTTTTTCTATGTCCTTGAGATCAAGGTCCTTCAGAGAAAGGAATAAACTATAGTAATAGAAAGAAAGGGGCTGGTCTGCAACACTCTTATTCAATAATATAAATGTGATATATAAGGCTAAAAATCCTTTATTGAATCAGACAGGGATACCCATTAAAAACATTTAAAACCATTCACCATTCCCTTCCATCGTATTAGTACATATATATACAGGCTATGACTGTGTATAACAGTATATCACAAACAGTAGAAAAGTAGTCCTACAGTCTTATCCAGTCATGTATGTCTGCATCATGGGGGTTACCCTACTTACGACCGGAAAACAGTGCATAGGAGAACGGTAGACAAGAGGTCGAGTCCATCACATAGGACGCGTTTCGCTCCACCCAGACCACGGGAGCTTTCTCAACTAACCTATCGTTGTAGCGTATTCCCTTTTGTAGCGTAGCGCCATTAGCGCGTGACGTCACTATCTCGCGAGATCTCGCGAGATACGCTATTCCCTTTTTGGATAGGCTAACTGGGTCATGTGAACTCGAACATTCCTAAAATTCACAGAAATAACCCTTCGTAACCCTGCCTGTCAGTCCTTAGTCACAATTCAGAGAAAGGAACACGTTCCACTCTAGTTTGTTTCACTCACAGGAAACTTCCTTTTGTTAGGTCCAAGAACCAAGGTAATCTCAGGGGTTGACTGGTTTACTTGATTTCTTAATCCTTAATTAACTTACTTAATTACTTAATACTGAATAATAACTTTTTTTTCCTGGTGTGTCCTGTTTTTACCTTTCTATTAAAAGAACATTCACTTTCTGTATAACAATGTTAAAATAAATGAATAGGTAAAATCAGTTCAGCAGTTGTAAGTTGCCAGCTCTGGAGAATGAGTTGCCTGTAAGCAAAGTGTATAGGCAAAGCAGCAGATGGCAAGCTTGTGAAAGGTTATTTCTTAGGATGTCAGGGATGGAACTGAGTGAGATGTAGGACATTGTTGCTGTCAGTGTCACACTGTGCAGAAGGGGAAAAAAGCCAAATGACAGCTAAAGGACAAAATGCTGGAAATATGGAAATGTTTTCATGACATTAAGTTGCATGTAAAGTAATAAAATACACCATACAATAAAACAAATATATACAGGGCACATAGCTGCTTATTTTACAGGTTGGACTGGAGAGTAGATAAGCAGATAGTAACCAGTTGAATATGACTATCTTAAATGAACCTAGTATTTCTTTGTTTTATCATAACGCAATAATAAATTGAGAGAAGAGGAAAATTTTGAAGTAAGAAATGAATAATACTGTAACAATTTAAATGCAATTAATACTCTGTCAGTCCTGCATTCACATATCGTTCCTAAACTTCCATGAATTTGTTTCACCCATTCTAATTCAAAACATGACCTTGTGACCAGAAAAAAGCAAGAACAAAATAGAACAGATCTAATTCTTTATTCTTTCTGCTTAGTGGGCATACAGGTATACAAAACACTCTTACATTTTAGATTTTTCATTTTTTCCTTTCCAGTGAATTCAGCACGTCCCACAGATTTGAGTTTTATTTATCCATCTAGAAATCACAATGCACTTTAATGGCACAGTAAACTCCCTCAGGCAAAGTCCCTTGAGTTATTTTTCAGTCAGCAAAAATGTACTTCTTTATTTTATCAAAATAATTCAGCCATGTTAACAACCTGGTGTATGGTGAGCCTGTGGAAAATAGATTTAGAACAGGGAGCCCTTGGGTTTAAAGGTATTTAGCCTGAGGTAACAGATGTAAAGCCCCTTCCCTATTCCAAATAAACAAGTAATGTTATTCCTGCCACAAGTGGATGCATAGTATCACTACTATACCTAGGGGGAAGGATAAAGGAAGGTTTGTGCTGGAGGTGGGAAACATATTTCTCCACCCCAACATTTTATTGCCCTGAATAGGAGGCCTAATAAAAACAGTTTAACCCCAGACATAAGAGATGGACACAAAACCAAACTCAAACCCGAGTTTGAGCCGAACTTTATGAGTTTGGACTAACTTGAACTTTTTGAACTAGTTAGATTTTTCGGACTCGCAGGATTTTTTCCAAAATTCCACGAACGTTCGGTAAAACTCGAACGACCGATTTTAGGACCAGGGAGGTCCTGGTTTCAAGCTGCAGGACCCCTCACAAAGGCACTTGTCAGTGCTGCAAGAGCTCTTATAAATGCCGGGGAGGGGGGGCCCGGTTCGAGCTGCATGACCCCATAGGCCCCAAAGGGCCCTTGTCAGGGCCACAAGGGCACTTCTAAGTGCCACAATGGTACTTCTAAGTGTCGGGGAGGGGGGCCCGGTTTTGAGCTGTGGGACCCCTTAAGCCACAAAGGGCCCTTGTTAGGGCTACAAGGGCACTCCCAGTTTCGAGCTGCAGGACCCCTTAAGTCCCAAAGGGCCCTTGTCAGGGCCACAATGGTCCTTGCAAGGACTCGGGAGGGGGTCCCGGTTTCGAGCTGTGGGACCCCCGAACGCCGGTTTGCGGGATAGTCGGCTGTTTGGCAATCCTCGAGCGGCCGGTTTTGGGGATTTTCTAAATCGACTGTTTGAGTTTCACTGAATGTTCAAAAATCCTTGAATGTTCGATCAACCGTTTGAGGATTTCCGAAAGCAGCCTGCGGAAAACGGAAGTAGCACACATGTGCGCTATATCTGTTTTTTTGGCTGTTACCCGCACACGGACATGTTACCCAGACCATCTCCCAGGTCCCAGAGGCCTGTACTGTAAGTTTACATTGCTATGTTTTGGAAAGTTCATCCGAACTTTCTAAACGATTTACCCCCCCATTTTAAATATAATGGGTCTGTTTTCGAAATTTCAAACTTTTTTAGAAGTTCGAAAACGGACCAAACTTCATATAAGCCATGTGTAAATTTGTTGCATATAGATTGTCTTTGTTTGCAGAGGGACCAAGAAATCAGGAATGGTATTATGACACTCATAGCAGTAGAGTGCATAACAAACCTTTAAAGGGCATATCCACCCCCAAAACTATAATCCCCCCACTACTGCCCTCCTGATTAGGATTCCCTCCCACTAGTGTAAATCCCTTGTCACCAAAGATTACCCCTGTCCCCCCAGCCCCAACCGCTATGTTAATATTATTAGAAAATTCACGAAACATTACTTACTTTCCCTCTTGCCTCCGCCGCACTGAACTCCCGGCAGCCGCGTCCGTGATTGGCTGCTGCTCAGCCAATCACAGATGCGACTGCCGGTCCCGCCCCTCTGCTTGCATTTACTCGCAAGCAGAGGGCCTGGCAGCAAGTTTGGGGCATTTTCTAATAATATTAACATAGTGGTTGGGGCTGGGGGACAGGGGGAATCTTTGCTGGAAAAAATTTTTTAAGGGTGGACATACCCTTTAAATACATTGTCTGTAGTGTAAATGGATTCTTTACAAGTAATTAATCTGTTTGTCCAAAAAAAAAAAGGTGTACACGGAGTCCCTCAATACATTTTATAATTCCTTCCCCAAATGACTTTTTTATAGTTATTTCCTAAGTTCTCTGATTTGACATTTACCAAGTGTAAGCAAATATCAATAATCATTTCCTCCTAATATCTCTTAGGTAATGAAAAAAGGTAGCAATTTTGAAACTGACTTGGCCCAAGCCTTGCTCATTCTGTATTCATTTTGTAAAGCACATATAAATCCAGAAAAAAATAACAGAAAATGTAAAACAGTAGGGTTTATTATGTTCCTCATTAGCAAATATGCAATAATCCACTAACACTCAAAATAAATAAACACCGACCCCCTACTCTCCCTCTTGGTATACTATCAAAGTCAGGCTATACACGTTTCTCTCAACTGGGCATGGCTTCGTCAGGTAAGCAACTTACCCGGTCTCTCACTACTCCGCCACATCCTCTGATAGGTCCCGTCACACTTAGTACTCTATGCGCATATGCGATGTGCATATGCATAGAATACAGAGTCCGTCGGGACCTGTCAGATCACACAGCAGAGGAGCGAGAGACCGAAATAAGTTGCTTACTTTCGTTCCCAGCTCCAAATATTTTATTGAAGAACGGGAGGTTAGACATAACTCCTTTACCTCCCGTTCTTTAATAAAACTGAATAGCACAAATTGTTTTTAACCACAGGAGATACCCTTTAAATAAACTATGTTATATTTATGTATCCTATGGTTAAGTGTTTCTATCTTGTACTAGTTGCAACCCCATATGTTATCTAGATAGTGAGTTGTTTACAGAGTTTTTCACAATCATTTTGGGATTATGACCATTTTATTACTTGATTAAGCTGCAAGTCCTATATGGAGTTTCTGGGGGCTCTGGCCTCATTTTATTTTGAGTGTTACTATACATGTTTACTCTCTAGTCTTTAAAAAGACTGTCAGCGCTCTGTATAGACATTTATGGTGGTGATCCGCATATATATGTTTCTTTTATAGGGAGTAATCCAATAGATGATGGTTGCAACAAGTGTAACCCACTGCTGAATTTATTTTTCACATTTTTTGCTGTTCTGTCTATTTCTTCTTCTGGTTTATCCCAACCCATTTTTGGACTGTATCTCCTCCCACAGGTTTTGATTAAGAGACTTCAAAATTTAGTATAAATATGCAGGATATATATAACCGTGAAATGGTTTCCAAGTTATCTGTGAATATATGGACTTTTTTTGTTTTGGACTTCATTCTGAGGTTTGTAATCAAAGCCCAACTGTCATTTTCTTAAGGAAATACTCCTGTGTACACACACCTACTGATACACCCCTAACCCACTTTACCCTTCTGTTTCTATAGCAACCATAAAAAAATTCTCAAAATGTTAATCTCATGGTCATAAATGCAAAACATACCCCCACAGACGCACATCTACTGATGCACCCCAACACCCACTCCAAAATGTCTTTCATTACCATAGCAAGATAGAGTTTTAATGCCTACAAAACACAGATACACACTTTTAAGCCAAATTCAAAGATCGGTGTTAACAAAATTAAATTAATAAATGTAAGAATCATATAAATATCTATCAAGCATTAGAGAAGTATAGTGCATATAAACAGTTTAAATGAAAAGTAGGATTGGTACTTTGTACCTCCCAGTATAATTTCTATAATTGGCGGCAATATGTAGAAAACTGCTTCTGCCAGGCTTTCTGGGTGCTTCAGCATTATCTTTAATATAGGAGGCCCAGGGCATAACCTGGCAGATAAAAACAAACTAGCTGCAAGTTTTAAGAAACAGCGAAATTAAAAAAGGTCTTATACAGTAAGAGGAGCAAAATTTTGCCCCAATCACATGTTTGCACTAGATAATTTTAGTTGTTATGCACAAAGGAAAAAGGATTTGAAAAGTTTTTGGTTTTTTTCCCATTGGCATCAGTGGACAGTAATAGAAGCAATAACTATGCTTTTAAATAGAATTACTGTATTGAAATACTGTATAAAGCCCATTCCAGATTCCTGCTTAAAACCTGATAAATACAAAAAGCTTATTATGTTTTAAATATTCTATTAATCTTGTACAATGTAACTTAATAAATGTTACTACTAAAATAAGATGCAATCATTCAAACTGATATTTCACTCTCTGACCATGAATTAGTCACCATTTTAGTAACTTAAACATCCCTGGGTAGTTATGTTAGGGGCAGACTATTCTAGCTTTTCCGCAGATGGAAATATCCACAATTCCTTACAATCCAACCCACATATGCATTCTAAATAAGGTAGATTTTTCACTACTTTTTCTTTTTTAAAATAGATATATGCATAACCCAGGTGTCATCAAAGGGTCTTAAAAATAAACAGGGTTATTCAATAAAGGTTCTTATCATTAAAAATAGTACTAATTTTGGCCCAACCAATCAGCTTTCAAATGTTAAATAATATCAGATTGGTTGGAGCAAAATTAGCACCATTTTTAACGATAAGAACTTTTATTGTATCTCCCTGAAAGATTCTTTTAGAATATCCTTTTTATATAGTAAACAAGCATATACAAATCAGGTTTAAATATCTAATGAATGTGCCTTAATGTCAGTTTCCATAACTACAGATGACATTCAATTATATACATGTATGCTTACAGTTAGGCATATTTAAAAAACATATTCTTATTACTAGAGATGGACTATAACTCGAACTCGAGTTCGAGCCAAACTATTCGAGTTTGAACGGACTCGGACTTCTCGAAGTATCCCGGACCCGGATTTTCGATATTTTCCGGACTTTCGATAATTACCGAATGTTCGAGGTGTGCGAATATGCGAGTAACATGTCTATTATACCAATACGCGAGTAAATATCAAATTCTTGAATCCGCGAGTAAAATGTCTATTATACCTATACGTGAGTGAATATCAAATTCTCAAATCCGCGAGTAAAATGTCCATTATACCTATATGCGAGTAAATATTGAATATCGAATCCGCAAGTAAAATGTCTATTATACCTATATGTGAGTAAATGTCTAATTCTCAAATCCGCAAGTAAAATGTCCATTATAGCTATACGCGAGTAAATATCGAATCCGCGAGTAAAATGTCTATTATATCTATACGCGAGTAAATATCGAATATCGAATCCGTGAGTAAAATGTCTATTATACCAATACGCGAGTAAATATTGAATATCGAATCCGCGAGTATAATGTCTATTATACCTATACGCGAGTAAATATCGAATATCGAATCCGCGTGTAAAATGTCTATTATACCAATACTTACTATTATACCAATCTTACTTCAAATGCAGTAAAAGTTAAAGGTCAGTCAAGTATATTAGTGGCAGTCTACAAATAATAAATCTATACTTTCAGCATAATTACTGTAGTCTATTAGGGTGTATGTGTGTGTACATATACGTGTGTAGGGTGTGTGAAAGTGTCTGCCTATCCCCAGTGTGTGAATACTGACAAATTATATTCCTCTA
Organism: Hymenochirus boettgeri; assembly: GCA_019447015.1. Taxonomy (NCBI): domain Eukaryota; kingdom Metazoa; phylum Chordata; class Amphibia; order Anura; family Pipidae; genus Hymenochirus; species Hymenochirus boettgeri. The sequence goes on along the minus strand of JAACNH010004487.1, from coordinate 8,481 downwards.
TGGTGTCTTAGGTTACAATCTTAAAGTTTTATGAATGGTCACAACTTATGTTACTGATGACCTTTATTTTCTACTAATACGATGTGAGTAAGCAAGACATTTGTGCATACATAACAAGGTTTGGTTACCACTTTATAAAAGGATTAACCCTTTATATACTGGATTCAACACTTTGCTACACACTAAAATACTCTGTATTACTTGCTTTTGCTAACTGCATTTGAGCTCAGCATTTTAAAATTTGATAACATGTTGTCCTTTTTAACTGAGAACTACAGATTACGTACAAATTCCAGAGATTTTTGGTTGAGCTCAAGATGGGGAATAGAAAAGAGAAACCAACTTGTATTCAATAAAATATCTTATATCCACGCTTAACATAAAGGGTCAAAGTCACCCCTGAAATAAAAAAAAGTATATATGTAAATCAACCACAAACCCCAAAACAACAATAGTTAGAGCTGACAGATGTAGGACTAACCTTTTATGCAGCAAAATGTTATTCTTCCCTTTCCCTCTTCCTCTTAAAGGGTTTCTTGCCTCCTCTCCCAGCTCTACAAGCTCATTAAGAGCTTGCACGTGCCCAGAGAAGGCAGCCAGGGGGCAAGATTTCAGTCGTTGGCTGTGATATCAATTGTCACCTCCATGACTGACAGTTGCTAATCAGAGGGACCAAGAAGCAGAAACAAAATAACAAATATAAAATAACAAATATAAACCCTAAAACACTTAATTGCCAGAACACTGATAAAAGTCAATGGACACTAAAAAAATTAAACAAAAAACTGTTTGCTTTTGTTAAAAAAGGCAACACATGGCACACAATAATATACACTTTATAAAAATTAATTTTTAATACATAAAATATGAGATTTGCATAAAAAGCCTAAAACAAGATTGCAAAAGCTTTAGCAATTATCATTCCTAATATCTCTATATATTCCTGGAGCGAGTATGTAAATCCATTAGGTCTCCACATAAGATAAGGCTGCTTTTACATCTCCTTTTTTGTTTTCCCAGTTGAGGGAAAACTAGACTGTGTCTCCCTTCTCTTTTGCCTTTTCTCCAGATAGCTGTGTTGCATGATTTTATATTGTGTGTATTATATTAATGTATATCTAGTAAAAGCTGTATTTTAACCCACCTAGTTTTTTTCTCTCTGTGTGTCTGATTATGGAGACTGACCACACTTTATAGAGGGATTCTGTATACATATTTTTTGATTTTGTTATATTATTATAATCCCCAGTGAGCAGTCCCTTATTCCTCCAGGAGTAGTGGTGTGTCACTACCTTCTCTTTTGTCCTAGAATGTTCACGTTATATGCCATAAAAATAATTGGTTCCCTTTTTTCAATATTTTGTCCAACATTCCACAAGAGCTCTCTGATTATCTCATTTATGTCTTTGAAAACAGAGACCCCTAATACAAAAGCTTCTGGCACAGGGATCTCAAAACCAGCATGCAATGCCGTCCAAAGCTGTCTTCTTCAATATCTTCCCAACATACTAATGTTGGGAAGAATTAACTGGCAACATGCAATGTGATCCTGATCTCTCACCTTTTTCTGCTTTTGATAAAAATGAATGAATCTATCTACAATTTCCCTATCAATGGCTACTGTTAGCATTCGCTGCTCAGTGAGCAGCAAGTTTTGACTGCAATTTTACAAATTGTCATTTCAGATTCCGAGGCCCTATTCTAAGACCAGTACTTTTCAGGGAAACATAATGCATTTAAAAATTAGAATATCGTTATAGCACTGTTATTTTAAGGAGTTATTTTAAACTAATAAACTGCACAATAAAATGGAATTTCAGAAAGGACTGACGGCAAGTTGAATGATGACATTTTGGTTGTTCCTGTCATATTGAATATCATAATTGAATATACATATGCAAATGATGACATTTGTTAATCAGAATTATGCTTACATAAAAGAGAATATAATAAAATACACCATGAACACAATTAATGCTGTTTTATAAACTATTCCATTTTTTTCTATTCCATACATAACATCACTGCAGATCCAAAAATACTGGAAAATGCTTTAATATAGTGGAACATATTTCCAAGAAATGCGAATGGTTTCAGATATCTGCAGCCTTTTGATCCAACCATAAATCTAGAGGAAATGCAACTCGGATTACTTAACATCACTAAAAGCTTTTTCCAATTGCCAGCATATTGTTTTTTTATTGGAAGTGACATATACTGCCAAATCTCTTGAAATTCCCAAATTTCAAATTAGATTTCTTTTTGTTTGTTTTTAACTCTTTGTGAGCCCTGTCAATTCAAACAGCATAAACTATATTGGCATTGATATATTTTATAAAGCGGCATATCATATTATTTCAGCTTTACTTTTGATGTTACATAAACAAATAAAAGGACCTCTATATGTAAATTCTAGAAGAAAGAGTTTAGCAATGACAATCGAATAGGAGCTGCTGCTTGTATTGGACCAGAGACATTTGTTTTTACTGGGGAGAGTTAGCACCAATGAAAATGAAAGCCAGGGTATTTTAACCTGCACCACTAAAAGAAGAAGAAAAAAGAAGCAGGCTGCAGCAATCTAAAGTATCTACAAAAATCTTTATTGGTACAGGGTTTAAATGTTATAAATATATTAAAAACAAATAGATAACACTCCAATAAAGATCCAATATTGTATATGGCAGACCATCTAGAAAGTAAAGTGCATACAGTGTACAGTACAGACCATGTAGATAAAGATAACCCTGCTAGTATATAAGTAGCTACCAGTCAATTGTTTCTCTGTCTGTCCAAAAATTATTGTAAAGGGTGAACCATATTGAAGCATATTACCTGCTCAAAATTAAAGGGCATCTATACTGAAAAATAGGTTATTTTAAACTCTTCCCAACCACCACTGTATCATTTTTTTGTTGATCTGTTCCCTATTTCTTTAGATATCCAATCTAAAAGGTCTTATATATCAGCTGTCAATCAAGTTCCTTGCTCTCAAAAACTATTCTTCTGTGAGTACTTTTACTGTAGCTGGAATAATGAGTATTGACAGTTGGAATGCTGTATGCTGTGTGCAGGCTTGACAGTTGGTTTGTGGGAAAATGTCAGGTTGGATAAAGTGGGAGTGGTTAAAAGAGGGAGGGGGTGGATATTTCTCCCAAACAAAATGTGTGCTGGATTGAAGGCATGCAGCAATACATGCAAATCAGAGTGTTACATGTATTGAATTATAGATTAAGATGAAGCAAAGTAATTTTTTCAGTATAGTGTCCCTTTAAACAGTGGTGCCCAAACTGCAGCTAGGAAAGCTAAGAATTTAGCGGACAGGTTGCCAACTTAGAACATCTAATGAAAAAATTAAAGGTAGCTACGCTGTGGGGACTGGACATTTTTTTGGCTTCATAGATAAGGTAAGCATTATTTGGAACACTACATGATGCATTTTTTAAGATCAAGAAATATTTCACTTTTAAAACCAAAAATTCAATTTATGCCCCTACAATACAATTTCTGAAGGCTTGATTATATACTGATATTAGACTAGAGAATAAAACCTGTAAAGAGTGTGGCCATGCATTTCTTAGTAACACACATTATCTTTGCCAAAGGGCTAAAAGTGTTTCAGTATGGACTGCACTCAAATTGAACATCAGGGGATATTAATAAGATTGTTAGGCTTGGAGACCAAATGGATTTACCAGTTAAATTCTGAATCTCCACAGGGTCCTAATGAAGACTTTAGTCTGGCTCCATTTATTTGAATATTTAAAATGTTTATTACAGTTTATCCCAAATGTGTTCTGTACTTGTAATGGAACATTGAGGGAGTGATATTTGATCATGTCTGTTTTGTGTGCTTTATAATTATAATTTGATGTTATCCACAATACAGAGGTTTTGATCTTGGGAACTAAGATTCAATATCTCCTGCACAAACTGCCTTTACTGGAGCTTGCTACTAACTTTTGTGGGCACCCGGCAAAGGGACATTAGTTGAGAGGCCCAGTAAAGTATATAAAATGTATAATGTAATAATAGTATGTGCTTCTTTTCTACTGCATATTCGTTTTGTTTGCAAATCTGGTAAATCATATCCTCCTTAAAAAATATGATTAGAAGAAGTATGTGTGCTTCTAATTAACCTGCAATGTAAAATACATCTGTCCAATTTCATATATTATTTTAATATATTAGTTTCACGGATAAATTCCAAATATCTCTCTTCCTTTTTATGCCTCGACCACAATTGGCGAGTTTTATCACTGCATCCCACTTTTAATAGTTATTTTTAAAAATGATAAGCTCCTATTGTTTAATCCTGTGATTCAGTTGTGTTCAGTTGTCAGTCTGTGTTGTCAGTCAGACTGTGTTCAGTTGTCACTGTAAGTCACGTGGTTGTTATTTTTCGCCTTTCTCTGATGACTAGAAAAGAGGTATGTATGTTCTGGAGATATTCAGATATTCAGCTAATCAAGAAGTCTGTAACATTCTTCTTTCAATAATTGCATAATACTGTATAGCTTGGTCATCAAGGGGGAATAAATAAATACAATACAATCAAGTCCAACCATTTTACCCTAATTTATTTGCCTACTCACATAAGAACAGATTCGGATCAAGGCAAACAGTCTGAAGGTGCATTGAATTTGAAACGGAAAAGAAAGATAAGCTCCATCTGGACTCTAAATGGTAATGGAAACACTTCCTACATTTTGAATTTTAGGCATTATTGATTATTAAGCAAGTATTTGTAGCAGCTGCTACAATTTTCTGTACAAAAACTCTGGACTTTATGCTCAGAATTAATTAACAGAGCCCTCTACCTTCAGATTACACGAAACCCTCAGATGTCTCTCTTTGACAGTCCATCCCTTATATCTCCTTGCCAGGCTAATACCTAGAATATATGCAGCATCCCTCGATTGCTTCCCCATGGAAGCAGTAGCTCCTGCTGAAACTCAGCTTATTAATAAAATCTGGTCAATGTGAGAGAATGATCAAGTGAGGTGTGTTTTGCTGGGGTCCTACATCCAATATGATAACATTTTGAGGGTTTTGGTATCAAGGGTTGGAGGATCCCACCTCGGTAATGGCCTCTACCTTAAGACAATTTGAACATGTCTTCTATGCCTATTTCCAGAATTATGAACAAACAAACTGCAGTAGGATACACCAAAGTCTGTTGCAAAAAATTGTTCCTCTTTATTCACCCAATATGTGAGATACAGGCAACGTTTCGGTTGGACCTCCATCCTTTATCAAGCCAGGCTTTATCAGTAGGATACACTTTGGTGTATCCTACTGCAGTTTGTTTGTTCATGATTATTGACTGGTGAGCAGCCCGGGTGACAGAGGAACCAATTTGGAGGAGTTATTCAATACCTTGGGAGTTTCTATTTCAAGAATTATACTATTCCCCACGTACATGTCATTTTCTCATTGTACCATATTTACCTGCGTCAAAGCCATTATTTGGCTGATAAAAATACATTGAACCCAACACAAGATAATGCAAAATAAATGCAAGGAGCATTGATGTTGCTTCAAAAATGCACACCAAAGCCAATTGGAGACAAGCCATTATTTAGTAAGCCAATTTCTTGATCTAATACCGTTGATAGAATTGTTATTTTTATAGTCAGAAACAGCAGCCAAATTTCAATGAGAAATAGAAGCCAATATGTTTATTTATATTAGTCAAATAAAAGCAGACAGGAATAAAAGCTTTTCTTGGAGGACGTGTTTACTAAGATACGGTGCCTTGCAATTTTGAGCATAATTAGTACTGGTATATGCCCTTTTATAGTTCATAACAAGTCCTTAGTAATGCACTACAAAAGATAACTGGAACAATTGCTATTTGAGCAGCCTGCAAAGTGATTTGACTAAATTGGCAAAATGGAAAAATGCTATAGCTTTTTAGACATGGATAGTCAAAATCACCTTTGATACTGAAGCAGCATAAAAGTGTCCAATTGGGATTGTTGCTGTCTGACCTGCACAGTTTAAACACAATTTTGTCTTTTATTTCATGTTCCATGAAATTGTCCTATAATGCATTCAATCACTGTTAGATTGTAATGTGTGCGGCTAAAGACATGAAAAAAATTCTTCTGAATTCCCTGTGCCTAAGAAAGGACTGAGCAGCAGAGCTAAAAAATGTATAAATAAAATAAATGATTCACAACACTGCATTGGATTTGTTGCACATTTTTGGTGTGTACATGTATTACTGTACTTTCATACCAATGTGTTTGCTTTTATTGTAAGCTTAATTGAATATTGAAATAATGTAGAGAAAAATAAGCTCTTTCCTAAAAATTGTATTAAAAATTGCCTCTTTTAATTCGTATTTTGATACAAGAGCTTACAATCTACATACCGTATATACTCAAATATAAGCCGAGGTTTTTAGGTTTAAAAATTAGCCTAAAAAGTAAACATCGGCTTATATTCGGGTCAAAGTAAATTTACTCACATCAGGGAATCAGCATTCACATCGCAGCCGGCACCGCTCGCACCGTCGCACGTGATGTCATGACGCTAATGACGTTGCGTGCGTGTGTGCATGCGAAAGTCTTAGAGCCGTAATGCTCCTTTAGCTCAGTGGAGAGGAGACTGAGAGGTGCCTGAAAGCCTGCATCCCAACTGAGTGCCTGAGGAATCGGATTGCTCTCTCTGTCTGCCAAAGTACCCTGACCCTGCTGCTATAAAAATATAAATTTGATTTTTACTTATTATTATTGTTATATTCCTTTTACCTTATGAGATGGAGTAGTGCTGGTCTGCCTGTTCTGACTTTATTGGGGGGAGGGGGGCTGTGCTGGTAAAATATTATTTTGTTGTGCTTTTGTTTTTTTGCTGCAGTGTCTAGTACTACATATTTAATTTGAGCACACAGCCAGTTTTACTACTTACAGGTTTCTGGTAGTTGCCACAATTTCTACCCTCGGCTTATACTCGAGTCAATCAGTTTTACTCATTTTCCAGATAAAAACAGGTTCCTCGGCTTGTACTCAGATCAACCTATATTCAAGTATATACGGTATCCTGTAATACAATAAATCAGTATGAAAATGAATATTCGGAAGCCACCTTAACAAAGGCCTTCTCCCGTTTATAAATAAGTAAATTATACAAATATTAATGCAACAATGATTCTTCATGGACACCCTTTTTAGGAAAAGTAAAATTAAATAGGACCCAATATTTTGTATATACATATTGTGAGACCTTCTCTGCTAATTTCTTTATTCAACAATCAATACCAACCCCACAGACCTAATTGGACCTGAAAACACAATGACAAAGCCCATGGGGAACTGGACTAAAGACTGCATGAACACTAGTATTGTAGTATCTAATGTGTTTATCTCAAATACAAAATAAGTCAATATCAGCATTTGTTTCTTTTTTAACAACCACATATGGTGTTATGGTGAGTTGTGATATATATATACAGGCTCATTTACCCAGACTCGCTGGGCAAATATATGGAGTTAAAGTCACGCTAACCAGTTCACTACCGGATGCACGGGTTACGCAAAAATCCCTCGCGCATCCGATGCTCACAATTCAATATCGCATTTGCGCTAGTTTTAGTGCTGGATTTTAACGCCAGAAAATAGCTGACATTAAAATCCAGCAGTGGGTAAATCTCTTGTAAATGAGCCTGAATGAGTATATTAAGGATATACAGGGTGAGGGCACAGCATAGCAGAATGGGGATTCCAGAACAGTGCTCAGCATTGTTTTACTACAAAGACTAGGTTCATAGCAAACAAGTCTGCGTGTGCTACGACAAGCAATCGAGGAAATGCCTATCTGTCCTAAACTGCAAGTTTATTGTTAATTATTGTAGGATTTTTGTTAGGAGAAAAATAAGGAACAGATACGGCTAGGTACAATGGCAGGGCTCTCCTTTTCCTAGTCCTCAGGGTATCTACTTAAAAAAGAATATAGTAAGTGGGGGTTGATTGATCACTTCTTGCACTCTGAGAGTTAATGGTGAAATATGAAATCAAAAAATAAGTTAAAAAAAATAGAGCAAAATGCTGGCAATATAAACAAAATACGTTTACTAAAAATCTTATTGTATGTTAATACAGAACAAAAAGGACCTGTAGGAATACGCCCTTACAAATATCTAAATCAACACTTGTCCAGAAAATTACAGCATTAACTTATAAGCAAAAGTTTGGAATAACAGCCATACCACACATTATTCTACTAAAGGGAAATACAGTATATACTCAAGTATAATTTTACCTTTAAATTCATCATGAAAGTCTCCCCTCGGCTTATACTCGGGTCTGTAGCTGATCTGGATGCTTGAAGGAGCAGCTGGACAAAAACACATAGCCCTGGAAAAACAAAAGCTGTACCCTATAACACACAGAAGTCTCTTGATTTTTATAGGTTGCTGTCTTGCTCACTCATAGATAAGCCCAGACTTCAAGGTAAATGGGAAAAAAGGGAGAAGTAACA
>JAACNH010004486.1:0-23944 GCA_019447015.1 Hymenochirus boettgeri | reverse complement strand
TATTCCAGGAAGGTTTCCTGACATGTGAGGGGGACAGTATTTATTCCAGAAAGGGATCCTGATTGTGAGGGGGACAGCATCTAATCCAGGAAGGGATCCTAACATTTGAGGGGACAGTATCTATTCCAGGAAGGATTCCTGTCATGTGAGAGGGACAGTATCTATTCCAAGAAGGATCCTGACATGTGAGGGGGACAGTATTATTCCAGAAGGGATCCTGATATGAGGGGGACAGCATCAATCCAGGAAGGGATCCTAACATTTGAGGGGACAGTATCTATTCCAGGAAGGATTCCTGACATGGAGGGGGACGTATCTATTTCAGGAAGGGATCCTGTCATGTGAGGGGACAGTATCTATTCAGGAAGGGATCCTGACATGTGAGAGGGACAGTATCTATTCCAGGAAGGGATCCTGACATGTGAGGGGGACAGGATCTTCAGGAGGGATCTGTCAGTGAGGGACAGTATCTATTCCAGGAAGGGATCCTGCAGTGAGGGGGACAGTATCTATTCAGGAAGGGATCCTAACATTTGAGGGGGACAGTATACCAGGAAGGGATTCTGGCATGTGAGAGGGACAGTATCTATTTCAGGAAGGGATCCTGCATGTGAGGGGGGCAGCATCTATTCCAGGAAGGGAATCCTGTCATGTGACAGGGACAGTATCTATTCCAGGAAGGGATCCTGACATGTGAGGGGGACAGTATTTATTCAGGAAGGGATCCTGATATGTGAGGTGGACAGTATCTATCCAGGAAGGATCCTGTCATGTGAGGGGATATCTTCCAGGAGGGATCCTGACATTTGAGGGGGCGTATCTATTCCAGGAAGGGATCCTGACATTTGAGGGGGACAATATTATCAGGAAGGGTTCCTACAATGTGAGGGGACAGTATCTATTCCAGGAAGGGTTCCTACAACGTGAGGGGGACAGTATCTATTCCAGGAAGGGATCCTGACATGTGAGGGGGACAGTATCTATTCCAGGAAGGGATCCTGTTATGTAAGGGGGACAGTATCTATTCCAGGAAGGGATCCTGACATGTGAGGGGGACAGTATATATTCCAGGAAGGGATCCTGACATGTGAGGGGGACAGTATCTATTCTAGGAAGGGATCCTGTAATGTGATGGGGACAGTATACATTCCAGGAAGGGTTCCTGATGTGAGGGGGACAGCCAGTATCTATTCCAGGAAGGGATCCTGACATGTGAGGGGGACAGTATCTATTCCAGGAAGGGATCCTGTTATGTGAGGGGGACAGTATCTATTCCAGGAAGGGATCCTGACATGTGAGGGGGCAAGTCCGGAAAGATCAAGCAAATATCATAAATATGAAACTTATACCATGACATAACAGACATCATCTGCACCAAGATGTTGCCGAAGACGTGTTACTCTCTCAGGTCAATCCCCTTTGAAGGTTTTGGCACCGATTCTAGATGTCACCATTCTCTGTATCAGATATGAGACATCCTGTGTTTCCCCAGCGATATTGATAAAAGTTCCAGCCCATCAAAGGACATATCCAGATTGGTAATGTGAGGACAGGTAGGGTATAAGGCTAAGGATATAGATATGAATATTTAATTTTCCTTATATGAACTCCACTGATCCCCTAGTGATCCGACAATTCAATCTAGGTGCTGCTTGTTGTTTACTATCATCAAAGAGGAAAAATGGTGACATTAGACATTCGCAATACTTCAAAGGGATTGATAGAGAGAACACGTTCGGCAAATTTTGGTGATATGCTGTGTATTGTATGGTATAATTTCATATATATATTTTTTTGATCTTCCGGACTGACTGCATTACTGCAGTGACTGAGGCGGTTGCATTCAGTCACTGGTGTGGTCGATCGGAAGATCACTCCGGAGCCTCTGCAGATCTGTGCACTGTTCCTCAGTACTATCGTATATCTGCATTTTGGATTTTTTCTGTTTGTTGTCTTTTAGATTGATACCTATGTACATATATGCTATTGTGAATTCTAATTGTATATCTCGTTTGTGATTGAAGAATATTTTGACCGGGATATGACGTTATTGACACGTGCTATGAATAGAGAATTCGATTGGTGGTCTTAGGTTTAAATACCTGGGTCCACATTATTTCTTTTAGCGCCATTGAAAAAGCTATGTACGAAACGCGTTTGGGTGCTAGATACCCCCTGTCGCTACCCCTACCCTGTTACTGATACCTTATGTTAGGAGTTCGGGATACTTTACCTAAATTGGTTCCGTGCACGGACTATTGGACTGAGACCTTATGACGTATAAGTATCGTTCTCCTTTTAACTGCACTGACTAGACATTATTGTATAGGTGGGAGTGGGTTTTTGTTATAGGGGATGTCCAGAGATATTCCTTGAGTGTTATGGAAATAATTGATGATTACTATTATATATTTTGAGTATCTGGATTATGTGATTCAGATACTTCATATGATCAGTTGTTGATCTTTTTACTATTTGTGATAATAAATATATGCTTTTAGCCCTTTATATCCTCTACACGTCTTAGTGTTTTTTCTTTTGACATTTTCTTTAATGACATTTTCTGTTATTCTGTGTAAATTTGGGTTTTGTTCTACTTTAAACATTGGAAAATTTGAGGTATAATCTATGATGCTGGATTGTTTCTTCTGCAAAGGTTACATTTTAGAGTTTAATTCTCTTTAAATGTATTTTTGCAAGGGAACCCTATTTCCCCACTGAAAACGCTTGTGATACCTTAAGAATTAGTGTCCCCTTAAACTACTGTACTGGTTTATCTATCGGACGCAGTTTTTCACGTAGTTACCCACTACGTGCCTCGGTGACTAGGGCACTAATCAAGGCAGTTTCACTGCTACTGTAAATAATAAATAACCCCCAAACATACAATAACAAGCACTATAAGAGTGCTGCCCTCTGTAGTAGACTTTCAAAATATCACCACAACACTGTCATTGTATTCCAGAGTAACAGTTAAATATGTAATACATTAATTCCATTAGCAAGCACGGGTATATGTATTAAAAATGATACTAAAATAACATACTTTATTCGTCCACTCCACCTCGGCTCAGGCTTGCTCTTGGTCTGCTAGTGGCCTGCTAGAAATTCCTCCTAAATTTGCATTGTGGATCTCGGCCTCTTCTGCATCTTTGGCTTCTTCCACTGAAGGCAGCATTGAGCCAATATCCAATAACTTTTTCCCAAAAGGCATACTGATATTTGCAAAATGGGATTTTTTCCTAATCTAAATCAATTGTTAATAGCATTAGCACGCTTCACTCAGAAACTGAAAGCTTTGTAAAACAATCAAGAAAAAAAGACAAACAAGAGTCTCTACACAGATTTGTTGTGTGTACGCAGCCACGCTTGCCAAGGAGCATTATGATGACAGTGCAACTGCCAGTAAAATCCCCTTTTCAGAAATTCAACCAATCATTTGCTAGCAGCAGGGTTAACTGTAACTCCAACTTTGTTGTATGGTCGTCTTGGAGACAAGCTGTAAAGCAACACACTGCATTCTTTTTCGTCTGAGATTAGAGGAGGGTAAAGATGTATTTAAAAGCTGTCAGATTTTGCAGCAGAATGTTCTACATAGTTTTTTTACATAGTTAAACATACATTCTACCTGCTGGGCAAGAATCTTCAGAATTATAGCTGCTGAGCCCACCTACAATGCACAAATAACCACTGTATGTTTCTTTCTGTGCGCTTTCGCAAACGATTGTGTCTACTTGTATCCGCTTTATGTGCGTTTGCGCTTCCAAGGTATTAGGAGTAAAAAGAAAATTGCATGTCGTTTGATTGATTCAATATATCACACAAGGGTTAGGCACAGATAGGAACAATAGACAATCCGGCCGCTCCAAAGGTACGGGGGAGACCGGGTAGCCTGCTAGTAAGGCAGTATAGCCAGATTGGTCCGGATGCGTTCCACGCGGTACGGGCAACCGCTAATTCACATGAAGAACAGAATACACAGGCCGCACTTCGGAAAGTCCAATGAACTTTATTAAGACAGCATAAAACATCAACGCGTCCAGACTCATCTGGCGCGTTTCGGGGTCCACCCCCTTTTAGTAACAGATCTATGACTAAGGGGGTGGACCCCGAAACATTAATTGACTTTCCAGAAGTGCGGACGGTGTATTCTGTTTCTTTGAGCACAGGATTATATTAAATTAATAATGCTTTCAGGTGCTCTGTTCATAATATATATTAACTGCATACAAAATAAAACTAAAGATGGACTAAGAATGGGCACACTGACCAATTGATGCTAAATGTAAAAAATAACACGTTTATTAGCTCATTATAATTTAGATAATAGCACTAAAATATCATACCCCCACACAACCCCATAAAACTAACTACCTCCTAAAGTCGCTACTCTCTACCTAATCAATATACCGGTATATTGTACACATTCACTAGCAGTGGACTCAATACACCCTAACAAAGCATGTAAGCAATAAGGCATGGAACACTCATATACGATACCGATGTGGAGCCACCTGAGACTGTTTTTTAGGAGAGAGGCAAGGTTGAGGGCCATTAAAAAATTTAAGTTGCCAGACTCTTACGGACTTCCTCGATATTTTGGTGCCATAATCTATTTTAATAATGAGCTAATAAACATGTATTTTTTTTACTTATTCATCACTTGGTCAGTGTGCCCATTCTTAGTCCCATCTTTGGTTTTTCTCTTTGTATGCAGTATTGATTGATTCTGCATTCTTTTTTTGACCGAAAAGGAACAAAAACTATGATCGCATGTGCTGAAATAAAACACGATTTACATTATAAATAAAATATCTTTGCGGATTGCAAAGCACACAAACATTTCGCAAAACGCAGCAAAAACACGCTAGTGTGGCCTAGCCCCAACGAGTCTGTTTTTCCGAAGTCCTGGTAATACAACCTTTTTCCTGCAATGTTTGGTAGGACATTTTATAATATTTTAATTTCACTGTACAATATGGATGTATAAACCTAATGCAAGCTGTCAGTACAACACCAATTGGTCACGCACTTACAGCCTAAAGTTTTTGTTGGGAGTGATGCTGGAAAAGCAGAATATTCCCCTAAAAGAAATTAAGGAAAGTAACATAATATTAACAGGAGCTGCAAACAAAATGTGCCAGCATATTCTTTTTTTTTTCTCATTTAGGCTGAGGCTACACTAACGTGCACATTGGTGCCGCGCATGCAAATTGCACACAAAAATGGTGATCGCATACTCTCTGATAATCAAAATGCAAAGCATTGGCACATCTAGTATGGCCACTCCATTGCCAACACTAGCGTGCGCTTTTTAACACATGATCAGATCGAGTGCTAAAACGCGCAAGTTTGCCTAGCCCTTAATGCCAGATTACCTTGTAAACGCTCACAATTTAGGCTACATATACACTGCAGCTTTTTTAACACAGGGAAATGACGCAGTGGTTTTAGCTCATAGGCTCATGAAAATGCAACAGATACTCCTAGTGGGAATGAGCCCTTTTAGTGATCAGTGTTTCTCACCCTTTTTCTGCGAGGAACCCTTGGGTTTTGGGGAATCCCTACATAAAATGGATTTTACATTATTATTTTTCTTTCTCTCCCATCAAATCATAAAAATACATAATTTATACAGATATAAATGATAGATCTATAAATGTGCACTTAAATTCACCACGAATGGGACTTGGGACTACCGGTTTTCTCAACCTTTTTTCTCCTTATGGAACCCTTGAAAAAAAAATATTATATCTCAACGAATCCTTACTAAAAACCTTTTACATATTTTTAATTATCTCTCAGACATCAATATGCCAAACACAAATTGCTCAGTTTCCACAATGCATCCAAAAGCATAGCATGCATACAGTAATAATTCTAGAGAACAAAGTACGATATATCAACATATTTTAAATAGGCCATTCTTTCTAACAGATGTCATTGCGAGGTGGAGTTGTCCTTTAAGACAGAAGAGCTCTGTACATTCCTTTAACACTAACAATTACCACATTTATTACACCTATTATCTCAATATATTTATATAGATTTATAACAAACTGACCACAATTTAGACATGGTTGTCCACTATGTCTCTCCTGAGTAGATTTCTCATTTACCCCCCCTAAAATCCTTGTCTCAAGAGTGGGATCAGGATTCCAACCTGTTGTTATGTATATTATTGGTCCCACAGTGACAGGAATATCCAGAAATTTTAGGTTAATAAGAGGTTTGAAAAAACAGATTTATATTAATGTGCCCTAAAGCAAACCTTGTATGGGTACAGATTCTCCCCCACAAGACCAGAGGTATCCGAATGGATATTTCATCATTTATCAGATTAATACCCAGGGCCAGATTTACACCTCGTAGCCTGTAGCCCAATGAGCCTGGCGCCCTAAGCTCTGCCCTTACACACGACCAAGCACACCCTAAACCACAGACTTTTCCTTTTTGGGGGAAGAAAATAGACTTTAAAGGGTTGGATTGGTGGGAGGAGATTGACAGCCGCCCCTCCAACCTCAGGTGCCCCTACTGCGTGCCTACTGGTAAATCCAGCCCTGTTAATACCATTCAAGTTTGTATTTTATTAAATTAAGGCTGAAGTATAACATGACAGATCTGATGTGACCAGAAGTGCTAATAAATAAATGCTGAATGAATATTTGGCAACACCCATTTGTCTCAATGAAAATTACCATGTTATTCTAATATCTCAATATTGTTGATATTGGGAATAAAAAAAAAATCAATCCTACCCTCCCTGCCCCGATACTTTTCAGTGTATTTGTCTTGCAAGGTCTGTCTGACGGCGTGAAGTAATTTTTTTTTCAGCCCCCTCCCATACTTCCTCCTCCTTCAAGTTTTATATTCCTCCTCCTGTCTCCTCATGCTTTTAGCTCCGCCCCATGAGATGTGCAAATCCCTTTGCCAGCAATACTTAACTGGTCACAGACGCAATCAGATCATCACACCGCAACACAGCACATTTCGTTTGATGACATCACATGCACACATGCTCGCGGTCGTCTTTTCATTTACTTTCTTAGTTTTGAAGATATTTACATTCCTCAGCTACAGAGGGAAGCCATAGGAATGCTGGAGTTTTTGTAGTTTTCAAATATCGGAGAGCAGTATTTTGCCCATCAGAGTGGTATCAGCATCACCAGATCCCCTGCATTTCCTTCTCTGAAACCATGTAAAAATCCCTCTTCCCTGTGTCTACTCCTACTCATGGACCCGGCTGGCCCCTCCCCTCTCCATCAGTCACTTAACTTGATCACTTCCTGGTCTCTCTGCTTTCTCTTTCTCCTGCACTGAGCATGTGCTATTCGAAGATTAGAGGAGGAACTAGTATTAGTTACCACCGATTCTGGACCTCCAACCCCCTAACTTTCTGATCAGTGTTTCTTCATATCTTGGGCTGTGCATCACATAGAGAGGTGGTTGATGGCTCATTTGTGTAGGTAAACCTGGCCTTTCATTAAAACCACTTGTTTAGTGGCCACAGTTCCCCTTTAAAATAGCTAATCAGCTACAAATGTAAATCATGATCCTTCATTTCTTAGCCTTGTGGAGAGCAGACGTGTCCAACCTGAATCCCTACAGATCATGCTTGCAAATTACAACTTCCATCATTACCTGGATGCAGTAGGAATATTGGGAGTTGCAATTAGCACACTGGCTGCAAGTTGACCTCCCTAAGGAAGCATAATGGCAGTACCCCACAGAGAACTGCAGGCAATGCTCTGACAAGGCACAGTAACAGACAACACATCTCAATTTTTGTTCCACTTACAATGCTAGGAATAAAATCTATAGAGTTATAAACAATCACACTTTTAATCACATCATGGTAACAATAGCTATATTGTTCAAAGAAAAACGAGACCATAAGAACATACATATACCCAGGAGAAAAAGGAAAGTTTTAACTGTAAGATTTCAAACAAGGAACTTCAATTATGCCATAACTGTAAATCAGTCCAATAACCATTTGAAAAGCAAAATACAGAGTAGCTCCTTATTACCCCGTATCATGTTTTCCACTGTCATTCAGTTAGCATCACAAGAATGTAACTTCCACCGTCCTAAAATGCAGGTTCCCCACAACAGCTCTTCCATTTGTCATTTATTGTGGGTAGGGATATGCATTGGAAGTATAAACGATTTGAAGCAGGACAACAATTATATTTGACCACATCTGATCATATTGTGCTTAAGGGATCATTTTCTTTTTAACTTGGTCTTGTATATTCGGAAGTATTTTCATCTTTGCTAGTAGTATTTTGGCTTCTTGAAGGTCACCTAAAATCAATAATTAAAAACAAAGTATGGAGAGATTTGGTCAATTGAAAATTATAATATAATAATACTACTAAAATAATATTTTACCTGTATCTTAGCAGTATTGTGAATTGTTTCTAAAATGATCAATTTAAATGATTAAACACTACATATACGAGTATAAACTGAGGTAGTTTTTTTTTTATCTTAAAAAAGTAACCTAAAATCTAACCTCTGCTTATACTTGGGTCACATGCAGTTTACAGAGGAAGATGGAGACCGGAGTGGTCAGGAGGCGCAGGCACGTTGGGCACGTAAGTTACGCACGTCCCACTCACGTCCTCAGCCCTCAACAGACATACAGGCGCCATGGAGGAGCACATCACCTGACCCTGTCAGCCCTCCCATATGACCAGAGCTAGTAGGATCAACCATATGGCTCGTCTTCTTTTAGTGTATGGGGGGTTTAAGGGTGGGCTATTAGTCTGTGCAGTGGAGGGGTGGGGGAAGGCACTGTGGATAAATACATTTTATTGTGTTTTGGTGTATTAAAACTACCTTACCATATACTATATTATGGGGGCCAAATGAATGTTGTACGTAGGGAGCATTAATGTTGAACCTTGCCACTCCAAAAGTTTAGAAACTCAACTACCAGCTACCAAAGCATGCTGGGAGTTGTAGTTTGCAAACATCTGGAGTGCCATGGAATAGTTGGTTACTGGATTCTGCTACTCATTTTCATGATCACTTTTACTAATTACAGGTTTGCAGTAGTGTTCATATTTTCTACTCTCCGGTTTTACTCGAATCAATCAATTTTACTAGTTTTTCAGGTATTTATAAAAATAAATACCTCTGTTTACACTGAGGTCGGTTTTATACTCTACAAATCTGAAGGTGAGTTCTTTGAAACTCTGCACAATAGGATAGAAATAGCAGCTGTATAAAATGTTAAAGATGTATAAAAATTGGATGTTCCTTACTAATTAACTCTTATGAAATACAAACCTTAAATTATCATTTATTTATTCTACAATCATAAACTTCACCAGGTGCTTAAAAAAAAAAAGTCACAAACTATTGTAAGATGTACCTACATATGAAATATGATAAAAGCTGAGAAATAGCATTTTGCTAATGTAGAGCCTCAATATACCTCCAAGGGTAAAAACACAAAAGTTAAAAGGAATACCTTGTTGGAAAGCTTCTCTTGTGTCCTCTGTCAATGATATCAACTGGCCTGTGACAACACACGCAAAATAGTCATTAATCTCGAGGTTACAAATGTTGAGAGACTAAATAAAATACCACATGCATCCTAGCATTACAAGTTTGAAAACTGGAGCTGTGACCAATTGGATCATGCTAACACCCCACGGGTGCAATTGTTTTACAAGATAGATGGACCTGAAAACCAACCAAAACTTTGGTATCACACAAACATTAATATGCATATGGTCCTAGGTGTATGAATGAAGTCTTTAGTCTAAAATATTTTTAAAAGAATACTCTTGTTTAAAAATAATACCTTCTATAAGAAAAGAGGCAAATAATAAATCAACTATGGATTTATGTGGCAATGCTACAAGTTTTCTTTTTTTATTTTTCTTTGGCAATATGTGATAAAGGAGTTTTGCATGTCTTTAACATGCTGCATTTACAGGAAGCTACTACTTAATACTTCTTCTGGACTAGAGATTACTAGAATCTTTAACAAACATGTTACTTTTCAGTGTGATGCAATCCTTTATTAGACAAAATATACAGCAAACAGAAAATGTAACTCAAGCCCTCTAGTGGCTGATCTCAATTTAAAACACACAAAACCAAAAGTTATCATGGAACATTGCAACATATTAGTAAATACACAACACAGTTTCATAATACAACAGAAAAGAAACATTATATACATTATGGCTTTGTACACTACATATACAGTTATCTTCTATGAAAAAAAATTCCAAACTAATTTTGCCACAGTCCTGGCTGCACTGTGCAGTTTTCAAAATTCTTACCATCACTCCTCAGCTCCTTATGGTTCTCCTCCAGTCCCAAAATGTAAAGAGTAGGAGCTGCATGTGTCATCCAGTGCCTTCTACTTCCTTGTCTCCTGGAGGACTCTGGCATGCGCAGGGGAGTTCTCCCCCCTTTCCGGATCCCTTCAAGGATGCATGGGTCTATTTACCTATACACATTTCTGTAGTGTTGGGCAACCCATCTCAACCCTAACCGCCAGGTTTATATGTTACAAAAAGCGCATAAAAAGAGTTACCAAATTTCGTTCCTTTCAGCTATCTCGATTGCTCGGCAGCCGTGTCTGTGATTGGCTGACTCTCAGACAATCACAGACTGACTGCCAGTCCCGGCCCCTATTGCTACTTCCGGGAACTGAGTAGCAATTGAGGCAGAGAGAGGGAACAAGAGATGGTAAGTCGATTTCTGGGGCTTTTTTTAACAAATAAACTTGGCGGTTGGTGCCCTACACTACATCAAAATTTATTTTGGGGGTGTAGATGCCCTTTTAACCAAGATAGGTATTTAAACCCATGGGCTGGTTGAGATTAACAGTTTGAGATTGTAAGATGCAGCCACTAAGGGTCACCGTAACATTTTCTAAATATTCATATATTGATTATATGGACTCCCATATCCTGCCTATTGGGAACTTCAGAAAATATTCTCTAAATCATACACTCTTTAATTTCATCCCATCATGCCAGTCTGGGATGTGATACGAGCTGTTCCATTCAAGCCATGCTATCAATCAAGACAAAAATGTAAAAAAATAACAAAAAAAACCTTAATTTTTGTATGTTTTTTTTTCTTTTTTTTTAAAACAAAACAATTAGGGATCTGAGGTGCAGGCAGTCCCCGAGTTACAAACATCTAACATACATCCAACTCCTACCTTTAAACTGGGCAAATGGAGGGACTTAAGGGCAATACTGTAAGAATGCAGGAGTGTATAGGTTGGCTACCACCACTATTATTGGGTCCCCAACTGTCCTGTTAAAGGACATGTACATAGTAATTAATACCAGTAATTCTCAATATTTTTTAGTTTTAGAAACATATCCAGGCCTTTTTTAAAGCTTAACACAGAGTTATATATGGTGTAGGTGGCACAGGGATGATTAAATCCTAAATCATCACCTACATGTATCAACATTGAATCCCATCTGTCATTCTGCTGCCCATTTTGATAATCTATCTAGGTCTGCTTGCAGCACTTGCACATCATTGGAAGTTTCCAAAGCTCTGCATAGTTTAGTGTCATCAGCAAACACTGAGACCTTGCTCTCAATGCCCCCTTCTAAGTCATTTATAAACAGATTAAACAGAATCGGCCCCAGTACAGACCCTGAGGCCCTCCCGCTTAAAACTTTAGCCCACATAAATGTAGCTCCATTAACCACCACTCTCTGTTTGCGATCCATAACCAGTTCTAATCCATGAACAAATGTTTTCTTCAGGGCCACAGTCCTCAGTTTTACATTAGTCGCCTATGTGGCACGTATCAAAAGCTTTCGCAAAATCCAAGTATACCACATCCATGCTGTGCCTGAATCTAACTTCTTACTAGCTTCTTCTAAAAACCAAGTAATTGTCTGGCATGATCTATTCCTCATAAATCCATTCTGACTACTACTATAAGATAGCTGTAGACAAAGTCAAGGATATGATCCCATACAAAGTTTCCAGCACCTTCACTACACATGTACTAGATGTTAGGCTAACAGTCTATGTTACTAGGCTGTGAATGACTACCTTTTTTGAATATTGGTATTACAATGGCTTTTTTCCAATCCAGCGGCACATCCCCAAAGCGAATCTGAAAAGAATTGAAAAGTGGTCTAGATGAACTGAACTAAGCTCTTTTAAAATCCGAGGATGCAATCCATCTGGTCCTGGGGCTTTATTGATATTAACTTTGTCTAATTGTTTCCGACCATATCCTCTGTTAGCCAATGTGAATACTCTTCATTCTACCCTGCATATTATTACAATCCCTACTGTAAGGCCAGGATTCTCACATAAAAACCGATGTAAAAAAACGGTTTTAGCAGATTAGCCTTTTTGGCATCCTCTACAACACATCGCAGCCCATTATTTAATGGTCCCTCATCTCAGTCCTCATCTTTTTACCATTTATATACTTAAAAACGTTTTGGGGTTGGACTTGCACTTGTAAACTGTGGCAAATAATATTTTTGAATCAACACAGTAATTCGGATTAATTACCACCAATTTTAAATCTGCCCTTTTGTTCTCCAACCTTCCTATCTCTTGTTTTTAGCTCTGGGAGTTTTGTTTTTTAAAGGGGGCGGGGCACAGCTAGTCAGTAAAGAACTGTCAATCACCCGCCCCTCCCCTGGCACACTACATGTAGAAAGTATCCACTCTATAAAAGTAAAGCTTATTTCTCTTTCACTGCATGGCTAATTGATTCAGCATTAAGATCAGAAAAAAGAATAAGCATTACCTGTTTCTCTGTGCTATTTCAGTGCAGATAACCTCAAACTTGCCGTTAGCTTCTGTCTGTTACTTAAGTCCCAATGTAAAATGTACTTAAAGGGACACTATACTGAAAAAATGACTGCCTCATCTTAATCTATAATTGATTACATGTAATAGCACTTATATGCTCTGTTGCTGATGCCTTCAATCCAGCACACATTTTGTTTAGGAGCAGTATCCCCCCTTCCTCTTTTAACCACTCCCACTTCCATCCGACCTGACTTTTTTTCCCCACAAACAACTGTCAAGCCTGCACACAGCATACAGCATTCCAACTGTCAAAACTCTGTCACCATTCCAGCTACAGTAAAACTACTTTGAGAGCAAGAAAAAGTTTCAGATTGGATATCTAAAGAAATAGAGGGCAGATCAACAAAAAAATTATACAGTGGTGGTTGGGAAATTATAGTTTCCAGTTATGGTCAATTTAATATAACCAATTTTTGGGTAGATGCCCTTTAAGAAATAAATAACAAAGCCCCTCTCCCACACACACCCTTCAAACTCCTACAGCTAAAAGAAAACTTATTTGTATCTGTTGTTATTCAATTAGATCAATTGGACTTGAAGTTTGTTCTTGAAGATGTTTTGCTAGTCTTCCGACTGGCTTTCTCAATTCAGAATGACTTCTTGTACAAGTCATTCGGAATTAAGAAAGCCAGTCGGATGACTAGCAAACGTCTTCAAGAACTAAACTTCAAGTCCAGTTGATCTAATTGAATACAACAGATATACCATGACCTGGATGAATGAGAATCTTCACAGCAAAATCTTATTTGATTCAAGCGTTATTACAGCTCCCAGTGCTGCTTACCTTCCTATGGTAAAGCAGTTTACTTTCACTTTCACTATAACACATATCACTGGGTGATTGCTATTGGCTGTAGTGGGGCACAGATCATCTTCACTGCACATGTTCCACACTCTAGCTGTGCCTCAGTTTTGGGAGGGGGGTTGGTACAAAGAGAGGAAACATACATACTAACTAGGAGTGAGCTAAACAGGACATGTGGAGATCTAGTGACAGGGAGCACTGAGAGCAAAAAGGGATCAAGTTCCTGACAGCACTAAAAAATAGAAAGAATAAAGGCAAGATTTTTTTTCAGTTTAGTGTCCCTTTAAAGACAGCTGATTGTAAAACCATCCAGAACCACAATCCCATTTTAAATGTTGCAAACATCTGTCTAAGTTGCAGTCAAAAGGCTTCAACTTACACATACAAATTCAACTTAAGTACAAACCTATAGAACCTCTGGTTCATGACCCGGGACTGCCTGTATTTCCAATATGAATGTAGGTTGCCCTACCTTTAAAGTTGATATATAACAAAACTAGACATTAAGCCTGTTACACAAACGGGCGCTACAAACCCAGAGTCCTGTCCCCCCTCTGTTGCAGAGTCATCCCCCCTCTGTCGTAGAGTCGTCACCCCCCCCCCATGGCAGAGTACCCCCTCCCTGTGAAAAGTCCCTCCCGTCCCTCTGTACCAAAGGAATCTACCTTATCTGCTGTTGGTTTCCTTGCCTCCTGTGTTTCTTACGTTTCTCCCTCTAGTAGTGAATCAATTGAAACTGCATGCAGGGAATCTCCCTGTAGTGGTGGTCCATGGAACTGCAGTGACACACACACGACGGCAGCATGGACGCAGCAGTTAGGCTTTTATTATAAAGGATATAGATTATGGCAGTTATGCCACCATTTGGTTGTTATATATTGTATTGCATAAATAGTCATTATTGTTCTTCACCAAGTATTCAGGATTACCTTGCACAAAGCTTCCATTTCTTTCTTTATTTCAGCATTCGTATCTGCATCGTTTAGCTGTTCATTGAGTTCCAGTATTTCAAATAGAAACTGTTTTCAACTTCATCATCGGCCCTTCTTTTAACGTTATCCACAGAGACTTAGCTTTGGACAAATATACAAATGAATGTTTGAAGTTGAAGAACAGCTATGGAAGGTTACAGTGTTACAATGAAAAGAAAAGCAATGATTGATTGATTTCACCAAAGGGTTTTCATAGAACTGAGTAAATATGAATATCAACATTAGGAACCTGTGTGCCACCAAGAAGTTGGCAGTGCTGTCTTTGCCATGATCTAAGACCTATGGTTTTACTGAAACATCATCAAAAGAGAATGTTTTAGGATATAACAAAGGAATGAGTCAACTGGTAGTCCTTGTGTTATGTAAACTTACAATAGAAAAATTACAAATTACCTAAATCAAATAATCATATCATTCTAACCCTGCTTTTACCAGTTGTGAAATGTGCCAAAGGCACAGAACACTGCAAATACTTGTATTTTAATTGCAATTGAAATGATCTGCCATATATATC
The DNA here is from genome assembly GCA_019447015.1 of Hymenochirus boettgeri. Classification (NCBI taxonomy): domain Eukaryota; kingdom Metazoa; phylum Chordata; class Amphibia; order Anura; family Pipidae; genus Hymenochirus; species Hymenochirus boettgeri. Next base: position 8,796 of record JAACNH010004486.1, on the reverse strand, counting down.
TTTACCACCTAAAAAATATGGTCAGGTTTCTGCACTCTCATTTTAAAATTAAAGTGGGACGTCCTGATAATCTGTACGCCTTCTGAAGACAGACAATAAACCGTGATTTACTGACATGTCCAATTGTCTGGACTTAATTTTGCTGAAAAATAAGACTGAAATGATCTGTCTGTTGTAAATCACCATCAATCATCCAGCCGATCAAACACAAACTGTTTGCTCTGGTGAGTGGGCCTAAATATCTGCCTCTGTGTAGCATCTCTAAATCAGCAAATAAATTCTTCTGTATTTGTAAGTGCTATATTAATATGAGTACAATTATAATTTCTTAGAGCAGGACTGATTGTCAGCTGGTACATGGAGTATTGCTAGAAACTACTTGAGGACACTTGACACAGAAATCTAGAAATGTAATATAATTCAAATACAGTACCCATTTTTATTTAACTTTTGCACGTTTTTTTCAGCATTGCAATTGAGAGTTACATTATATAAATAACAAAGAATATCAAATCTTACCAAGTATATTCCTCGTGACAATGGAGACAAAGTATTGTAAGCTTTGTTAACTAGAGTTGACTGCTTTTCAGACACGCTTCTTTCATGCTAAAATAACATGGGCACATTGTTGGATTATGAAAAAAATAACCAAAGCAAATTAAAGCCAAACACAATTTATTAGAGATACATAAATTTCTTATTTTTAGTAGGAGCAGCCTGCATTATTAATAGTAACTTACTAAAATAGCATAATTAAAATGGAAATTCTAAAAGTGAAATCCGAGACTTTGCTACTCTGAAAAGACACAAATTAATACAAGTAAGTTTTATTTACGTGTCTCATGTTATTTTGATATGATAATGCTGTGAACATAATTTACAATTAAGGTACCTCCACTCCCCAAACAAAAATTTTAGAGCGTTGAAAGAAATGCCCGAAAACCTCGACAGGTTGAATCATTGAAAGCTGTCCACATATGTACTTAGCAGCCTTTGTTCCCTTGCTGCCTCCTGCATGTCCTCAATGCCTTTTCCGTGCACAGAACAAAACATAAGGCAGCAAGGAAGCAAACATAAGGCAGCGAGGGAGCAAGGCTGGTAAGTAAATGTGGGGACAGCTTTCAGTGATTTAAACCTTGTGAGGTCAAGGTTTTTGGGTATTCCCTTCAACTATTATACATTTTTGTTTGGGAGAGGACATACCCTTTTATAATTTACCCCGGGAGTGCACATGCTGTTATCAAAAACAGTTAAAATGAAAAGCACCTGGGGCAGGGAAGATTTCTACCTCCCAATATATTTCTACGAGGAATGGCAGCACAAAACTGCTTCTTCATGAGTGCTTCAGCGCTATCTTTAATAAGGGACAGCTCAGGGCACTAACCTGGCAAATGAAAACTGTACTTGCTGTAGCTTTTTAACAAAACAATATTGGGAGGTAGGAACAATCACTCCTGTGTCCCCAGGCCAGGTACTTTTCGTTTTAAAGGGTAAATACAATCAAAATCAGACTTTATGTAATCCAATTTTTTGTTCCTTAATCACTATGAATGAACAATTCAAACAGAAAATTTTATTTAGTATATTACATATACAATTAATTTTCTTTTGGGGGGGGTAAATTGCCATCTTTTTTTCTTCAATGACTGCAGCATAGTAAGGTTGGGGCTACATAGGTATGTAGACAGCTCTCCTTTGGATTGTATATTTATTTAAAAGAGAAGTAACCTTTTTTTTTTAAATCCTATATAACGCTTTTCTCCCAGAACACCTATACATTGAAAGATTTGTCTCTAGTATGTTGCATTTAGTGATACTGTAACTAGAAGGCTTCCATGTGGTTGCCAGCACAACTCATAGCCCATGATGGCTTCAAAGAGCCACACACCCTGACCTCAGTTAACTGTCTCTCCTCACAGTGTTTTTAGCTAAAAGAATAGTTTACTTGAAAAGTTACTATTCCTTTAGTATTGATTGAAGCCTGGGAGGTTTAGGAGCTATGCCTTACCTCCCCGTTCTTCAATCAATTGCAGGAGGAAGGGATGAATTTAAGTATATTTACCTTCCGCGCGAGCCAACACCGAAGAGATGAAAATCTCCGACCCCTTCCTGGTTCTAATCCTCTATAGTGTGCATTATCACGTATGCATGATATAGAGGATTAGAACCAGGAAGGGGTTGGAGATTTTCATAGGTTAATATACTTACCTTCGTTCCTGCTCAATTGATTGAAGACAAGAGGTAAGGCATAGCTCCTTTAACTCCCGGGATTTTTTGCTTTTTTTGTTTGTTTGTTTCCATCATGTTTTAGAAAATATAAAGTTTCTACATATGTACAAACTTTATATATATCAGCCCCTTTTTATTTACCAACCAGCATTAATTGTTGACAGCCTTCCTGGAGCAATACAAATTGAACTGATTTTACTGACATTTACTGAATGTACTTGCATAAACTGCATTTGCAGCATGGTGTGCTGCTAAAGTGCTGTTTTTGGAAACAAACAGATCTTTGGAACACGGTTTTGATTCACCAGGCTTCCTTTTTTCTGTTTCTATTATGTTTCTAGCACAATATAGAGATTATACATGTACTGAAATCTCACATAGTAGCCCTTGTAGAATAGAGGTAGAAAGCTTTCTTTTATAAGACACTGTATAGAAGGATGCAGATGCGATTCCCCATTCATACTTTTTACTGAAATGTTAATATTATGTTTCTTACATCTGCTAGCAAAGACAGGAGCATCTGTAATGTATTTACATAAAAACTGCACTGAAATCTGTATTCTGTGTCAGAGGGATGATCTATGAGCTGTAACATGATTGGCCATCAGCTTCCTGTGAAGTGTACTTCGTACACTTAGCTGGTTGTTCCCAGATAAGGCAAATTATGGGAGCGACCCCTAGTATCCACAGGTTATTTTCAAAAAATCACCCAGCATCTATAGCAAAGGAGAGATGAGACACAGCTTTTGTATCTTTGTGAATAAAGTCTCTAGACTTTTGCTTGTGAAGGTTCTCATTCATCCAGGTCATGGTATATCGTTGTATTCAATTAGATCAACTGGACTTGGAATTCAGTTCTTTAAGACGTTTCACTAGTCATCCGACTGCTTTCTCAATTCAGAATTCTGAATTGAGATAGCCAGTCGGATGACTAGCAAAACGTCTTCAAGAACTAACTTCAAGTCCAGTTGATCTAATTGAATACAACAGATATACCATGCCCTGGATGAATGAGAACCTTCACAAAAAATCTAGAGACTTTAGTTCCCCTTTAAATTGGTCTCTATTTGCACTCTGGTGTGTGGATGTATACAATTCCATTTTAAATATATAGATATTTGTCTATTCCATACAATGTATTCAAACAGCATAAAAAAGAAGCCTATCTGGATTCCACATCAAACTGCCCATAAGTTAAAGTATTGTTGCCTAAATGGCTTTCAATAAGTGCATGTATGAGCAGAAAAATGGTAATATGCACGTTTTTGTAAGGAACATTTATGGAACAATGAATAAAAATGTTAATACAGTTTCAAATGTATAAACCTACCTCTGATTTCTGGCTAAATAATCTGGATGTAGCAAGCGTTGAAGATTACGGTATTTTCTTTGCAATTCCTGGTGTCAACGTTAAATGATTTTCACTAAATAACAATGGGGGGAAAGAAAAAAAAAAAGGGGGAACATTAATGTTCATTGGTAAATAAGTCACAGAATAAAACAAGGTTAACTACTAGACAGTTAATTGATAAAATTCTCTATCTACTCAAAGCAATGTGGCCTTTTTAGCTTTTAAAGGAACACTAAACTGGTATTTTTAACTATATTCCATATGTTTCTATATTCACAGGGAGGTGAGAACGCTTTTTCCCACCTCCCTGTGAATAATAGAATGCCCGGGGGACACAGCCGAACTTACCTTACCGCGTGCTCCACTCGCATTTCCACAGGGAGGTGGGAATAGCGTTCTCTCTAAATCCCATGTTTTGTATAATAAGGAGCTTTTATATATCTATTTTGGGTGTGTTCAGTTTTTATATCCACTACTTTGCTTCCTCTTTGATGTTTCTATTGTATATTTTTGGTGGATGGGCACCTTCTCATATGAATTTTAGCTCTATATTTAGGTCATATCAACCAGTGCCCTTATAGACATTTCTTTATGCTTAACCAATACAAAAGATAGGCACGCGATCGGGCAGCGCGGCTGCCAGTGCAGAAGGAACTACGAGTGGAATGGCGGTAAGGTAAGTTCCAGTGTCCCCTGGGCGTTCTATAATTCATAGGGAGGTGGGAATAAGCCTTCTCACCTCCCTGTGAAAATAGAAACCTATGGAATGTAGTTAATATTACCAGATTAGTGTTCCTTAATCATCAAGATCAAAAAAGGTAACCAAAGAAAGGGAAAGCCAAACCACATCTACTAAGGTCATTTTATTTTAACTTAAAGCCATAGGTGATATAAAGGAGAATTATACTCACGCAGTTACAGATTTCTTTCTGGCTCCTCCCACTGTCATCTCTGACATTGCAGAAGATATGTTAATGAAGAAGCGAGAAAAGCTAAGAAACTGTCACTGCACTACATAATTCTCCTATCACATGTCCTTCTTAATGCCTTCTAAGTAGTCACAGCCAACTCAGGAAGAATATTTTACTGGCAAGCCCTCCATTTACTTTTTCATTCATTCCTCTTCTCAACTACAGAGCAATTGATGTGTATAATGTGTATCAGCCTGTAGATATCCTTTAATTAACATATTTGGCATCATTTGATGTGAAATATCACTCAAAGTATATGCTTCAAAGGAAAAGGAAGGTAAATGGGGATCAGAAAAAACAAACAAAACCAAAGTTGTTTTAAAAGACTTTATTGATAGAATCACATTAAAGATTGATAAATCACCATAGCACCTCATTCATCCAGTATCAGTGAGGTTGGGGCTCAATGTATTTTACTTCCCTGAAGCTTTTATTTGCGCTTTCCGAAAGGAAAACGGAAGAATTCTTTATGCGTTCATTTCACAGCCACCATCTTGGATTTTCGGTTGTCTTGAAAAAGATCTATGTGGCTTGGAAAGACTTAACAATATTCTTGCCTCCGACTTATCAATTTCTAATGCACTTCAATCAATAAAGTCTTAAAAACATCATATTGGTGTAAAGGATTCCTTGCAGGATCTGGGGATCTTCTTAAAGAAAAACGCAAACTAAGGAAAATGCAAGTGCTTTTTAATATAATCAGAATGATTATATCAAAAGTATTGCTACTATATATAATTTTCGTGTTTTTTTCCCCCCTCTCCCTTTTCCCTTCCTTGCCAACATTTAGAAAATATGAAAGAATATGTGAAACATCTGTGGTTTGCTGCAATCTCCTGCCATTCCCACCAGTTTACACATATACATTAGACGCCAAGACATTTTTATATCATGGTGTTTATGTATCTCTATTACATGGGGAATTTTGCAACATTGGGTGTGTCTCATAATGCTAATGATTCTGATCCTTTTACCATAACGGTTTCCATGGAAAAGCATTGCAACAAAATCCCACATGTAATTTATGATGCCCTGGAAACTATCTGGGTTATTCAATAAAAGTTCTTATTGTTAAAAAAGGTGCTAATCTTGCCACAACCAATCAATGTTACCTTTCAAATGTTAAATAAGATGTGATTGGTTGGAGCAAAATTAGCTACATTTTAAACAATAAGAAGTTTTTATTGAACCTCCCTGTATATATTGTAATATCATCTGCAAAAAGTTTAGCTTCAGATAGTGATCATACATATGCGAGCCCACTAATAGGAGAACGGTATAGCATTATAATCTAACAGTTCCAGGAGGAGAAGGAATCCAGAAGTCACAAGGGGTAGGTTATAATAATAATGCACCCAGAACTGTAAATTAAAGGGATATTAGAAGTCTTCTTGGAGTTCCATGCCCTATATAAAAGGTACTTGGCCTGCGGCCTCGTGCTTTTATATGGTCACAGACTCCTCTTTGACTTCTAATATGCTTTAATTTACAGTTGGGGTGCATTATCCACAATATATTACCACAAAACACTTTAAGCATACATTTTTAAAACAAATGGTTTCCACTGCATCTTTCCCAACATGTTATGGGCCCTCTATGGGGTGTACACTCCTATTTAAACTTGTCAATGTCTTTAAAAAAAAATCAATTCCCATTCCAGGACCCCCCTTGTTATCCAAATGATCTAGTTCTGTAAGGTCCCAAGCAGCAGACAGGGCCTCACCAGTCTAGACTGGAAAAAGTCTTTGCTTTCATCAGGAGGTTGCAGTGTGGTACAAAGGACAGAACAGCTCGGACCAGCTGACCTCAGCATGGCAGCTCAGCACCGCCGGCTCTTGGCTGACACAGAGAAAGTCCTTGAGTACCAACACGAACTAACTGTGCTGTTGGATCGTAACCCAGATAACCCTCTGATAACACATAAAGGAAACGGGAATTGGAGCGAATACAGAAGCTCGAGTCCCGGTTTTACTCCTTAAATGCTGAGCAGCCGTCCGGATCCACTGTCTTGAATAACATGTAGCTATCACCCTCATCGGCTCCATCTTTCACCTGGGAACAAAATGCAACTTGAAGACCCGGACGTGGTAAGACAGCAATCTTGCACTCTTTCCCCCTTCCTTGAATTCCCTCACCGCTACAGCCAATAGCAGAGAATCAGAAAAGATGGGGCGTGGCAGACTGTTCTGTTCCGAGTGATTGGCCACTCTACTCCTCCAGAAGCAACCTGGTATACACCTTCCTGGTGACGATGGGTCCTGTGATTGGCTGTTTGGGATGTTTGATTGCACATGGCGGTAATGGGAGAAGTGGATTTTTTTCCTGTTTATCGGTGATTGGTATTAAGGTGGGAATTCTATGAGTAATGATTATTAGACAACTTGGAAATGAGATAGTGGAACATGTTTCCTCCATCCTTGGGTTTCTAACAAAGACCCCTTCCTAGGCTTGCAGGAGGAATCCTGACATGTGAGGGGGACAGTATCTATTCCAGGAAGTGATCCTGACATGTGAGAGGGACAGTATCTATTCCAAAAGGATCCTACATGTGAGGGGACAGTGTCTATTCCAGGAAGGGATCCTGACTTGTGAGGGGACAGTATTTATTCCAGGAAGGGATCCTGATATGTGAGGGGGACAGTATCTATTCCAGGAAGGGATCCTAACATTTGAGGGGGACAGTATCTATTCCAGGAAGGGATTCTGGCATGTGAGAGGGACAGTATCTATTTCAGGAAGGGATCCTGACATGTGAGGGGGGCAGCATCTGTTCCAGGAAGGATCCTGACATGTGAGGGGGACAGTATTATTCCAGAAAGGGATCCTGATATGGTGAGGGGGACAGCATCTAATCCAGGAAGGGATCCTAACATTTGAGGGGGACAGTATCTATTCCAGAAGGTTCCTGACATGTGAGGGGGACAGTATTTATTCCAGAAGGGATCCTGATATGTGAGGGGGACAGCATCAATCCAGGAAGGGTCCTAACATTTGAGGGGGACATTACTATTCCAGGAAGGATTCCTGTCATGTGAGAGGGACAGTATCTATTCCAAGAAGGATCCTGACATGTGAGGGGACAGTATTTATTCCAGAAAGGGATCCTGATATGTGAGGGGGACAGCATCTAATCCAGGAAGGGATCCTAACATTTGAGGGGGACAGTATCTATTCCAGGAAGGATTCCTGACATGTGAGGGGGACAGTATCTATTTCAGGAAGGGATCCTGTCATGTGAGGGGGACAGTATCTATTCCAGGAAGGGATCCTGACATGTGAGAGGGACAGTATCTATTCCAGGAAGGGATCCTGACATGTGAGAGGGACAGTATCTATTCAGGAAGGATCCTGACATGTGAGGGGGACAGTATCTGTTCCAGAAGGGATCCGTCATGTGACAGAGACAGTATCTATTCCAGGAAGGGACCCTGCCATGTGAGGGGACAGTATCTATTCCGAGGAGGGATCCATACATTTGAGGGGGACAGTATACCAGGAAGGGATTCTGGCATGTGAGAGGGACAGTATCTATTTCAGGAAGGGATCCTGCATGTGAGGGGGCAGCATCTATTCCAGGAAGGGAATCCTGTCATGTGACAGGGACAGTATCTATTCCAGGAAGGGATCCTGACATGTGAGGGGGACAGTATTTATTCCAGGAAGGGATCCTGATATGTGAGGTGGACAGTATCTATTCCAGGAAGGGATCCTGTCATGTGAGGGGGATATCTATTCCAGGAAGGATCCTGACATTTGAGGGGGACAGTATCTATTCCAGGAAGGAATCCTGACATTTGAGGGGGACAATATCTATTCCGGAAGGGTTCCTACAATGTGAGGCAGTATCTATTCCAGGAAGGGTTCCTACACATGAGGGGGACAGTATCTATCCAGGAAGGATCCTGACATGTGAGGGGACAGTATCTATTCAGGAAGGGATCCTGTTATGTAAGGGGGACAGTATCTATTCCAGGAAGGGATCCTGACATGTGGGGGGACATTATATATTCCAGGAAGGATCCTGACATGTGAGGGGACAGTATCTATTCTAGGAAGGGATCCTGTAATGTGATGGGGACAGTATACATTCCAGAAGGGTTCCTGATGTGAGGGGCAGCATCTTTCCAGGAAGGGATCCTAACATTTGAGGGGACATCATCTATTCCAGGAAGGGATCCTGGCATGTGAGAGGGACAGTATCTATTCAGGAAGGGATACTGACATGTGAGGGGGACATATTATTCC